>VOMN01050990.1:0-34015 GCA_014899125.1 Orchestia grillus | reverse complement strand
CTTTATGAAATTCAAACAGTAAAATATGCCTCACATGCTCTTTACTTGGAGTGTACATTAGGGTTAAAAATAGTTATTAATAATGATAATTATCAGTCACCCCAACCTTTTACTTGAGAAGCAAACTTTCAAGAACATTATTACAGATAATTTAAGAACATAAAAACAGGTAGGTATAAACATAGAAACTACTCATTAACAAATCTTATACATATACTTTATAAAATGCACCAAGGAAATTAAAATTACCTGAACTTGAGAAAGGAAAAACTTCTGAACAGCTTCTTGATCCTTGAGGTCAGGCCACTTCACATTGGCAGAAGACGACGCCCCCTTCTTTCCTTTCCGACCTGCACCAGATTAGATATTGCTGTAAATCATATTCAACAATTCGCTAATTTTAAACACTTTGAAAAAAAAATTACACATTAAGAAATAATACTCATATAAATATCAGGGTTGCAGAATTGGTGGTTTAGGAAGGAGTCGGAGTTGGACTCATAAGAATGCTTTGAGTCTAAGCCCAATTAAAAATTTTTTAAATGAAGCATTTGTTCATTTTCACTTGCTACACAAGCAAACATGCATGGGCTCTTCTTAGACTAATAATTATTAGTTACCCTTTTATGCATTTAATTAACTACAGTACTGTGAATAAAAATCAATTTACCATGGATGTCTTTATTTAACTTTAGTCCACAAAATGTAGCAAACATCTCATAAGATGGATAAACACAGAGTACATGCTATTAAGGAGTCAGAGTAGGAAACTTTGGAATCCAAGGAGTCACAGAGTTGCAATTTTTTTGATCCTAGTCAACCTAACAAGGTGAAAAAAATACGTTTGATGTGATTAAAAAAATACAATCTTGTCATCAACTTGATATATAAGGAGTCATTTTGCCTCAAGTTATTTTAACACAACTGGTTTAATTTGTAACAGCCATGGTTTTTTGCCCTTACAGCAGACTTTCACCTGTGTTCATGCATGTTACATAATACCACCACTGTTGCAATTGAGCCACCCATTGAAGAAGCCACAGCAGACCCAGACTACAATGCTGACAATGAAATCACCTTTTACCCTGATCATCTACTGAGATTTTTGCTTGCTAAAGCACTGCCAAGTGTCACTGAAATAGAGAACATCCCTGCAAATGAATCCAAAGTAACTTAGCGGCCCCATACAGAAAACACAGTATGGCATGAAGACAGTGCACAAATTACTAGTCCTGTAGGAGACTGAAGAAGACAATGTTCAGGAATGGTTACTGCTAGAAAAGCCACAGACCCTAACTATTCTTTGAAGAGTGCAGAAAAAGTTGTTAGACTGAACAGAGGAGATAACTGGAATGCAAAAGGATAGCAGTCACATAGGAAATGCCTGCATGGAAGCTTTCCATACCAACCAACAAACAGAAGTAGGTATTTGAACAATAATTTTTTTGTGATAGGAAAATTATGTGTGTTGCCGCTATATATGGAATGTATTAAAAATTTGACAAAAAATTTCAATATCATTGTGCTATTGCTGAATGGACACATACATTCCCAAGTAGTAATTTTCATAATTTTTAGTACATTTATGTATTAACTATTTGGTTTGCATATTACTACCAACAAGAGTCATATTACACAAAGTTTATTTAAATTTTGCATTTAGATAATTCTTGGCATTAATGAGTTAAAGGGGTCATTCTGCGTAGTTTTGTTCAATTGTATGAACTCACAGTACTTGTTGCAAATTTTTCTTCGATGTGTACTTTATAACATCAAAAAATACAAAAACTGTACTTATAAAACCATCTGTGCTACGGACAAAGAAAGAAAAAATAAAATAACAATGAAGTTCCACATCATTTGTATGCAAAAATATGCAAAATTATATTGAAAAATCAATTTAAAATGATTCTTAAGTGATGTGACTGCTGTACTGCACATGGGTACATGAATTAGGAGTAAGCTTACAATTGCTTCAAAGCAGCTCAGTAAATGATCCCACTTCAGACTCTGCCCCACCACCACTTTCCCAACTCATGTGCAGTGCAGTCACAGCACTTGATAAATGTCATTTTAAAATGACTATTATTTATTATACATGATATTTGTTAGTCTACAGCTCCCTATCCAAATGAAATAAGATAGAAAAAGAGCAAAGAAGGGACAATCTAGTATAGTCTATAGAACATATGAAATCCATGGACAGGCATGCCCCTGCACATAGAAACAGCAAGTAAAGAAGGAAGAGGAAGAAAAGACAAAGAAAGATAGCAAAGATGTGAAAATTCAAAAAAGCAAAGTAGCATAAAAGACTAAAGTCCAGAAGGCCTATTTATAATCGAGGTAACCTAACAGTGCGTCTCTGGGGTTGCCAGTCCCCATGGCATAGGATTGAAAAGCCTAAATGACCTAACTCTACTGCCAATCCTATGCCCTCTTGAGTGGTTCTAAATTGATTGTGAAATATATAGAATGCAATTTTTGCACACAAGTCATATGGAATTTGACAAAAACTATACATTTTTCATTTCACTACTTCTTCTGTAAAATATATTTGACTTTAAGACCCATCAGCTCATAATGTTTTGTTATTACAATAATTGAATGAACCTCATTTGATAATGAATTTCAATGCAAACAGAAATTCTTGTCGAAACAATTTTTCATTCAATAGAAAAATTTGGAACAGGATACAAATCATATGAAAAAACTAAAATTTTCGTAAATGTCAAATTATTTATTGTTGCTTTTAAAATCTGCAACCAATTGTTGTTCTCTGTATTGAATCATGTAAAAACACAACTAGCTAATTGTTATCATAATTGGACTTGATTTAGGTCTACAAAAAATTATTTTAACTAATATGCACACTTGTATGTAGCAGTAATTTATAATATTTTACTAAATTTGATATATAATTCACTTTTCATAAACACTTCTCCTGTGCTAACATAAACATTACCCCAAGTGGTGCTGATATGAGGCAGTGTAACAAATGGAATACTGATTATGTTTACTAAATCATAAATTACTGTAATCTAAGGGAAGCTAAATCTTCTAACAAACAGAATATGACATGACAGTATTTTGGCTATCAGAGTTTTTAAAACCAGTCAACTGCAATAGACATAGTAATTAATGAATAGCAGCTTTCACACAACAACTGTTTATTTTAAAGAGAATTCTATGGTAAATCACTTTATTTTATTCAGGGAACAAACACTAGTGGTTTAGAAAGTTGAAACAGTGATTTTTCACAGCCATTAGTTTTAGGTACTGCTAAATGAAATTCTTGTTTTTAGTTATTGACACCTTGCCGAAATTTTGTAAAATTACACTTAAATTGAATATTGTAAGTTTTCAAGACTAAAAAACTATAGCCAAATAAAAGTAATAGGAATTAATGTCAAATGTTCATTGTCGCCTATCAGCAGACAGGTCAAACTACTCGTTGACTATAAATCATATAAATCAATACATTTCACTGCTTTATACATTAATACAATTCAAAAAATCAATCGATGAATTATCCAACATAGAAAATGAAATATGTTCCTTGGATTTATATACAGGAGCAGTAGTACCTGTCATGAGTAAGAATAACATCCATGTATAATTTTCAAGTATTGGAAAAGTTAACTCACGTTTCTCACGAAGCCTCTTTTTGAAATCGGGATCATTTCGTCTCTTCTTGTCAAAATATATGCAGTAACCGACGAATAATGCACCAGCAACGCCAGCACATACGCCAATAGTACTTTTAGATATCATAATAGAACGAATATATTGTCAATTAATAATTTATAATGCAATGGCCTCTTCCTACCTATGCTAAGCACTGCACGTTGTTCACCGAACGGGCAGCTTTGGTGCAGGCCTGCAAACCGCAATAGATCCGAAGTACTTGAAACACAACATGATGTAGAAATGACAAACCTCTGTGAAAAAAAATCAGCGTACGTTTCTCAACATCATAACTATTCATGTAATCAGATAAATTATTCGATTATTTTTCATATCTTGACCCCCATCAAAGAAATTTATTTTATGACACTTTTCTATTGTATTTTAACTCGTGTATTACGCATATGAACCTGAAACCCAGAGCAAAAAATTATATTTTGAGATAATGATGATTTTATAGAACATTTATTGTACCATGACAGAGCTCCTATATCTATATGTAAAATAATCCTTCTTAACCTAACATTTTGTAATCTTTTACCTAATTTTACTTGACCAAACCTAACACCGGAGTGCCGTTGTTACATACAAACCTACATAATGGGCTAAAATGCCAAGAAATCCCAAAATTGAGGAAATAATTTCATTTACCTCTTACTTCTCCCTATTTTCTACATAGAGAGCTCAAATTACTTTCAAACAAAAGCTCTCAACATTCTCCGTGTGCATATATACAAATTAGCTCCCTTAATTGCTTCTCCCTATAATGCAAAGGGGACACAATCCCGTTAATTATCCATAGAGTTCCATGGCGTACTGGTAGCGTGATGGCCGCGTAACCGAGAGGACCTGGGTTCGAATCTCGGCCCAGTCAAAGCATTTTCACGGAACCAGGGAGTACTTCCCTCGGAAAAGGAAGTTTAAACCACACATTCCTCATATCCCCCACCACACCAGTAATTGTAAGGCATTTAAAACCCAACGGTAAAACGTGTTGGAATAAGTAAAGGTTCTCCGCCAATCGTAAAACGTGATGCGTTACCGTAATTGCGAGAATAAACGCCGTTTAAAAACCTCTTTTAAAATTATAAGCAGGTGTTTGAAAGGAACTGTTTAATGAATTTATGTGTATTGTTTTCATTCATAATGGTTGCTCAGTATCAGCTAGTTTTTCGCTACGGCTAAAACACAAAAAATTATCGTTTAAAGTTGAAATATATTCTACAGTTTGCCAACTCAAGGTTTTTTAAAAAAATTGAAAAATAAAAAAACGTTTAAGGGAAACTAAAACTTTTTGAAACTCAAAATATTTTATTATGCTGGAAAGACATCTTTGTGAGCATTTGCATGTAGATACCACACTTTCTGGATTAAGGGTCTTAATGTAAAAATTAACCGTTCATATATATTTCCCCGCAATAAAACGTTGAATTCATACATTAAGACCCTCAATCCAGAAATTCTGGTAACACTTTGATACTTTTCTTTGCATTTTTTGCATTCCGAAACGGCAACTGACAAAGGTTAATTGGGTTAGGCAAGGTTAAATGCTTTACAATGATTAATTTATTAAAATATAATAATTTTTATCGGTAATCCTGTCCATATTTGTACACTATGGTGTAGTGGTGAACGTGATAGCCTCACAGCCGAATGGACGAGGGTTCGAGCCTCGGCTCAGGTGGGTGGGGCTTTTCACGTCACCACGGAGTACTTCCCTTGGAAAAGGAAGTTTAAACCACACATTCCTCACATCCCCCACCACACCAGTAGTTGTAAGGCATTTAAAACCCAACGGTAAAACGTGTTGGAATGAATAAAGGTTTACTATACGGGGTAAGAGTACACTATATAAGTAACATCAAATCTGTTTCAATGATGAGGGTCCTAATGTAAAAAATATTTAAAAAACGCAACCAAAACGTGGATAAAACAGTAAATTATCAAATATAATTTTCCCTATGCAAAAGCGCTGAGGAAATTATTGCGATGAAGTAGGATAAAAATCGCTGACAACCTTGACTAGTACAAAAAGACCGTGTTCTCACTAACAGAGTTGGAAAAGAAAGGAAACAAACTTAATTCCAAGAATTGCCAGTTGTTACAAGAAATTGGGGCTTAAATGCTTTTCGATTATTGACAAGACACGTTGGGTAGTGGAAAACGTAAGGCGTAACCTTCCTTCCCAAGGAAAGAACTTCGTGACTCCTTGTAAATGCAGTAGTCGTACGCTAAGGGTCAACCCTGGGACCTACTCACTTGAGTCAAGGGTGCCCAAGATCTGTTTACAGTTTATTTTCGTAAAATTGTTTTCAAATAAAAGGACTGAACTTCAATAAAAGGATAAAATGTTCTTTAGTACAGCTTGTGGCGGGCTTCTTTACAGAAAAATTAGCAAGCCAAATATTGTTTCCTGCTTTTGACATATAATTTTGCTGTAACCAAATAACGTTTTAAAGTGGACAGAATGAGCTAGAATTAAACTGTTTCTACCTAAGAGCTATCAGTCTTTACTGAAAGACTCTTCAACATGTATCTGATAAAATACGCTCAACTTTAAGAACTCTAGTATGTCAGAATAATCAAAGGTCTGCTATTGAATCAGAGCATAATGAAAGAAATGGAGTGCTACAAAGCATGCAATAGAAAATTAAAATTAATTATACGCTCTTAGACTTAATTTTTGACAGCTAAAATGCGCTCTCATTATTTACATTCGCTCCTATGTGCAGAAAAAGTCCGGTAATTCGACAATATGGTCAAATAAGTCAGAAAATACACTTGTTACGCTATCATCACAAATCTACGTTAGTTTTACACAAACTCAGTAAGAGAACACTTTCTGAACCAAATTTTCTGTTAAAAAAATGAGCTGACCAGTACATTGTTGATCAGGACGCAGTGTAGTTCTCCAGCGCGCTTCACTTGCTGAGGAATTACACTTACTTTGTTAAGATGTGGCGCATCACTGACGCCGGCATTAGCGCCCCTCAGGAGTGATGCGACTCGGTCGTTCTTGACAGCATCCAAACCAATGATATACAAATTAGCTCTCATAATTGCCTCTGCCTTTAATGCAAAGGGGGCGCAATACCCTTATGTAATTGTCCATAGCGCTCCATTGCGTACTGGTAGCGTGATGGCCTCGTAACCGAGAAGACCTGGGTTCGAATCTCGGCTCAGTCAAGGCATTTCAGTCGTCTATATGTCTGCTATATCACACAGAGTGCATCCACCGATGAGCTCAATTCTTTTAGGAATAGCAATACGAGATGTAATAAATAGATCTCCTTGATGCCCCTGCTCAGCGAAATCTTGCTGCTTCCAGGCATGCAGTATAAAAATAGAGAATTAATTAGATGAATTAAATCTCAGCCTATGCAACATGATATCGCTATAATCTCGTTAACGAAAGTACGAAGTATGTACAAATATAGTGCTTATGGCTGTGCATTTAGGAGATAATTTAATGCTTCGTACATGAAGCGTGCATGCAATAACTAACAGTAATTCTTAAATCATGTATCTTGTAAAAAATTATTACATTGCATCAAATTTTCCGGTTTGAAGTAATCTGCAAACTTGGTTAAACATTCACTGCTAAGTCTAAATTGCTAGCAAAAATTCTTATGTGAACAATATAAATAAATTATGCTCAGAGAAAGCAATTTCAACTTAAGATTTCTGAAAATCGTAGTTAACTAGTCTCATCGATTGGGTTAATTTATTATCTCAAGACGCTATACATAATTGGATACTGGTGAATAAAGCTCCAACTAGTAAGCAGTTTCTTTGAGATGAAATTATAAAATACATGATAAGAGAATTGTGCGTTTTCGAACGATCAAGTTTTAGTTTAATTTCTCAGCTCAAGATCAGAACGGTTTATATCGAATATCCTAAAAGATTTCAATCAGCAATGATGTTATTTAACAGACCTGATTTTGAAATCAGCATTGTGGTATATACTTTGTATGTGACCGAGTTTGGAATAAACTATTTTTCTTTCTTTCTTTCTTTCTTTTGTCATTGCGTCTGTTTCACGCGAGTGTCATTCATGCATTTCAGCAGCTATCGTCAAGTTGAAAACTTAGAATAAAAATTATACTCACGAATTGGAAATTTGAAGCAGGACTATTGTCTACTTGAGTCACTGAGGGAATTTCTTTAATAAGAAATAATAGGCTTCGAAACATCGGAAAAACGAGTTTTGATGACCCACAATTTGGGAACACGTTTGTCATATTCTTATTCAGCGACTCAAAAACGTTTGATGAACAACAATGAAGCCATTAGGCTCAAAACAACAACTCTGTTCGTCGAGAGAACTTGAGTCCCGGAGGAATGGTATTCGAGGGTCCTGGGGGCCTTCCGATCGCGGCACGTGTTAGCGAGGGCAGCCAGGACTGCAGCTCCGTCCTGGCAGTGGTCTTTCAGGTAGTCCGTGACAGATTCAGAGCATGGTTCCTCACCACAACGGGAACACCACGAGTTCACATAAATGGGACACACCTGAAGAAATTTTAAAATTTGAATTAGAATTTTTCGTAGAGAAGAAATGTTGTAGATACGATATTGTGGAATGTCTTGAATGTAGAGTTTAAGGGTAAGTGAGCGCATACCTCAAAGCTCTAACAATCTGGAAACTAATGGTCAAAATTCGTACAGCAGCTCATGCCCTCAACTCATGAATGAATTTATCGTGACTGGTTTTTGCGTTGTTGGTTGCACATTACAATATCCTACGAAAAAAATAGGTCAATACGGTTACTTCTACGGGAAATATATTTATGGTAAGTAGTGTAAGAAAATGACATCGTGAAAATCTCTATAAAAAGTGTCGCATCATCGTGCTTGCAAGCATTAAGAGATAAGAACAATAAAGTAGGAACAAGTATGAGGCACAGCAAAAGCCTGTTTGCTTACTTTTTTGTCGGACGGATCCAAGAACGAACAGTTACTGCATTGCAGTTTTGTAGTGGAGAAGACGCTTGAAGACGGCAGCGGGCAGTCATCATCCTGTTGTTTCCAATGAATGTCACAGCAAATATTAGCTCAGGGAATGATGAATGGTTATAAATGATTGTAAAAGGTATGGGGTTTGGGTAAAACCCGAGAATGGGTCACTTGGGTCGTTCGTGTTGTCGTATTCTGTACTATGAACAGGATTTTATGCATATATTTCGCCTGTCAAACAAGGCCATGATAACAGACATTTGTTTCGGGACGCTCTGACTATCAACTAAGAATTGTTCCTTACCGTTGACCTAAAATTGACGTTGATGTGCGATACATTTGATCAAGCACCCCCACTCGTCATATCATATACATGGGAGCAGCACTCAGCCTCAAAACTCGTATCTATAAACACACTTTTCTGCGTTAACCATGGTTAGATCAAACATGAGTCTGCAGTTGAAAGTATAGTCACAATTCGTACCTAGGACGGGCTACACCAATAATTGTGATTAGCAAAACATTTTGGACTCCTGCGTTAACGTAGTGTTATGACATACATGAAAACTAGTCTTTTCTGCTAAAATAGAAAGACCACGTTAGCGCACTGTTATGGCATACATAAAAACTAGTATTTTCTGCTAAAATAGAAAGGCCCCGTTAGCGCACTGTTATGGCATACATAAAAACTAGTCCTTATTGCTAAAATAGAAAGGCCCCGTAAGCGCACTGTTATGGCATACATAAAAACTTGTCTTTTCTTCTAAAATAGAAAGGCCCGTTAGCGCATTGTTAGGGCGTAGATTAAAAAAACTCGTTTTTTGCTAAAATAGAATGACCAATAACGATTGTGCAGCGTTTCTAAAAATTTCTTACCTCAAGCATCACAAGGCCCCCGAGCACTTGAACGAACTCGTTAGACCTCCACGTCACCTGCGCAGCCCTGCACAACTGCGAGAACGCTTCGCTGTCAACTTCCACAAACTTGTTCTCTTCGAAAATCGCGTGACATTTCGAGGTTTGTGCCTCATCATCGCCACCATCGGCCAAGAGCGTTCCCTCAGTGCTATTAAGACCCAGGCTGGAGTCATTCGTCGGATTTGTTGGAAGGTACCTGAGAAGCGATTTTCAGAATATGCATTGTGATTGAATTAGTTTATGCATTTGTAACAAACACTAAACGAGTTGGCTCTTTCAGAAATATATTTAAATTTATGAACTTGATGATGTTGATTTAAATAAGATGAAATGGTTAAATTAATTGGTAGGAAATGCTTTCTTAATAAATATTAAAACGGAAATCTGTCGACATGTTTTGTAGTGACCGGTTTTGTATCAGTGAAAATTGAACGCGCGAGCAAGATTGTGTCGAAGTAAAACTCAAAAATCTCCATTTTCTATTATGTCTCAGAACGTTGTTTCCAATTTCGTTTTCCTCTGCAATAAGTTAAATTTAAATTAAGATTGTCTAAAGACAGTACAATTGATTTCTCTAACACCATGGTAGTTGACTCGTATTTGAATGAAAAATCTGGTATTCGCATCAAGGAGCAAATCATTAATCGTTTGTTATGCTCTCATGACAAATACCAAATGAACATGGAAGTAACAAATGAATTCATTAATCCGTATGACGGCATCATTAGCACCGGAAAAAAATTTTCGTAACTGCATCATACAATGAAATGTAAACGTAATGATCTCGCTATTCTGGCCGACATATCTGAGTTATACCAAGCGTCTCATTCAGAATTGATTGATTTTTCTCGACTTGTCCGCAATGGTTGTCGTCAATTGCAGCCTGTTTTTATGGGGGATAACTTTTGTGCAAAAATTGTTGTCATGCAAAAATTGAAACTTCCCACAATTCGCTGGGTTGTGAGCATTGTCAGTACTTGTGAAAATAAATTGTAGAGCGTCCTAAGAGTCCAACATTGACAATCAAATCCAACGCACAGCCTCGTACAGGAGCGGACACCTCTACGTACTGGCCGGTGACCAGCCTACACTACACCTAATGCCTCAACATTGCCTCCTGCTATTAGGTGCACGGGATAAAACTTACCAGGAAGTTCTGATAAAACCTATCAGTAAGTTCTGATAAAACCTACCAGTAAGTTCTGATAAAACCTACCAGTAAGTTCTGATAAAACATATCAGTATGCTGTGAAAGGTTCACACATGAAAGTCCTATACTTTCAAATGTATCTATAATATACTTTATATTCTCTGGTATGTTATTTGCTTCACGCGATATCCAAAAATCATTCAGTGCACTCCAAATTGTTGTAAACTTTCTTATTAGTTTTCGTAAATAATTTATATTACAATTATTATTTTCATTTGACACTGTTACTGCATTCCCGCACATGCACATATACTGTATACTAGTCGTACTACCTATCAAGCAGCTGGCACATCAGTGCGGTCCGAATACATTCCAAGGTTCCGGATTGTCATTGTTAATTGTATGCTAATTTTTCAGTTTATCTACTCAAAGTCTGCGGCTGAAAATTCAACTGTGATAACGTCAACTTATTGAAAAACGAGATCGTGCAATCTCTGCAGACAGTCACCTCCTGTTGATGACAGCGTGCTTTTCTACGGTGGCAGCGGTGCAACCCCTCATTTCGAGCACGCTAAGATTGAGCATGTTGAATGATCCTTTGCTTATGACGCCGATCGTAGAAGAGATCAGAGAGAGATCCCCGCTGCCAGCGACTGATCCCCCGTCCAGAGAACTGATCCTGGTGTTGTTGATCAGCAAACGGCCGCTTGCCGGCAGACGAACTGAGTTCTGGGGGAACAGCATGTCGACAATGCAGTAGTCTTGCGACACTAGAATAATATAAACTAAAAATTCATTCAGGATAAATTTACTCTTATTTTTATTACGAGCTTTGATCAACGTCTTCTTATATGAACCCTCTTCATGAAAAACTTGAATTCATCACGCTGCCAAGGTAACAAAGGTACACAGCTAAATGACACATGATGTATCAAAGGTTACCGAAAATTGTTGATTAAGTCTACGGAAATTAGTACCCATATTTAACTATCTTCATATGACTAAAAAATCTAGTCATCTTTCTTATGGATAAACAAATACTTTATTTATATTACTTATCTGCTATTTATTCCTGGGGGCTTTATGTAGTGTTAAAAAACCATCAAAATATCTTTCATATTATGGTAACTGGGTCACCCATGCTTGATGTTTGTTTCGGCATGAAAATGTCTTCCTTACTGTAATTTTGCACTGCGCGCCTCCTGAGATCGTACGTAACGTGTCACAGGACTGAAATTTTATCGTCGGAATACATTTTGGTTAAAAAATGTAAAAGCTCTTGAAGAATTCGTTTTGCACACATGGGAACCTACTTATAGTAGGAAAACTGAATATTTTGCCAACATTTTTTCGATCAACGGTTGTGAATTTCATAATATCTGGCGCTACTATGCGAATTATAATTCACAATTGAAAATAATAATGTTTTTCATATCAAAGTTTTAATTAACTCCCTCCGGGCGCTAGACTTCACGTTAAAAAAGACTTTGCACAGTGAAGAGTTCAATTCTCTATCAACATACAACAATACAACCAGATCGACCAATTTAGCCACATGATTACTTCTAACGCAATTTGCAGAAGATGTCTCGTATACCCAGCATGTCTCGTATACCACAGCGTTCGTACTGAAACTACTCACTGTTGTGAACTTAGTGATGTTGGAGTTCTGTACGGTGATGATGACGTCCTCGTAGTCGGCAGAAGTGAAGGCGTCGACACCAATCACTCCGATGTCGCTGCGAGAGGCAAGGAAGCGCAGCTGCTTGGTTCCGCTGGCAAAACCACGATCAATGCCCGACACTTTGCTAAGGAAAATATCAAGTGAAAAATTAGTATAAAATTCAGAATAATTAAAAAAAGGATACAGTATTGAATAGCTTTATGAAGCTACTGCCAGCTTTTCATACAAAGCCAGCTGTATGAAAATAATTCACATTTTGCAAAAATAATTCGGTCGTTTATGAATTCAGGAAAGTGAGGAGATTTATTTTAAGTGCAACATTTTCCTGTATAATTTACCCTTCAAGCAATGAAATATCCCTGAAGATTAATTGACAGAACTTCACAGAACAGACGCAATTAAAAATTAAAAGGTTAATTAAAGCCAAAGATATTACTAGACCTTTACCTTTTTATGATTTCTACATTGATGGTAGATAAGCCAGTCTCAACCATGGTGTCCAGCAGCAGCGGGAAGCGCACGGGGAACGACTGCGAGATGTGGATGTGCATGTGCTCGCTTCTCCTCAGGGCCATCATCAGAGGCAGAGGGATGGTCTAGCGGGAAAAATTCCGTGCAATTTGGTTATGGAAATTAAAATTTTGTTTTATCTTCAAACTTTGACAACAATGCGAAACAGTCAGCCGTAATGAGCACACGTTATCTGATGAATTACTATTCAGAATTTAATTATATTTCATTTTCAAAGTCTCTAAAGAAAATGAAATCGACCATTGATTCATTCGATAAAGGTTATAAAAAGGACACTCCTGCGACACCGGTCTGCAGAAAGTTGATTAGGTTAATGCGCTCCATAAACGTTTAAAGTAATAATTTTTTTCAGAATTTATGGATGATATAAAATTGAGTGCCGTGATGAACATATATTATGAAATTTTCTGATTGGATTGTAAAGCGCTAATAGGTAACTGTTTAAATTGGAAAAATAAGTACTGTATAGCACTAATGGATAATTGTTTCTATTCAAAATACTAAGTTATTTCTGCACCCAGAAAGGTTTCAAAATTCTATTACATAGGCCTAAGAAGTCCCCTTATTCAAACCTAAGGAGTCACAGTCATTAATTTTCAGAATTTTTTTGGAAATTCTTTGCCATTATGCCTCAACGTTCACATTTAAAAAATAAATTAATAATTTTTACATAGGTTAAAAATTTACATTTAAATTTAATTATTTTTAAATTTATCTAAACTTTTTCATATCAATATGAACATTGATAAGTTAAGAAGACACAGAACGTACGTTGAGCGACTGAACTGCGTGAGCGGATACATCCGAAAACTTATAAAAATTACATAAATGAAAACAGATCACATACAATATGAATTTCTTTTATTATAATGGATCAATTCATGTGACTGTTTCTTATGAAAAGTGTTCGTTGTAAACGTGGTCAACATGATTTCAAAATTTTTAGTCTTTTTTAACTTTCAGAAATTCTACCTTCTCACTTGTGTTACGACACAGATCTCGTAATAATTCAGATGTTCTGAAGGTAGTTGTTTTGGCTGCGAAAGCTTACTGGTAATTTCAAGTAAGATCAGAAGTTCAGCAAGGAATGTGGACGATTTTCCATTGGAATTTGTCTCGTAATCCCCTAGCAAAATTTCCCTGATAACATTTGCCACATTGTTCCTTACAATGTACGGCTGAGCGTTTCTTTGTACCTGGCTTTGAACGTAGCACTGCGTGATGTTGAGGGTAGCGTGGGTGACTCGCTGCCCCGCCCTTGGCACCAGAGGGCATGGCCGAGCTATCAAGTCGTCCAATGGCCCGGATACATCTGCCTGTTGCAATAGAAATGCGAACCCTGATACACCTTCATTTGTAACACGAATAAAACTATTCTTTATGGGTTCAAACACACCCGCCGTTTATAAGGGAGCTTAAAATTGCACAGAACATTTCCTATTTCTCAACCCTAATGTTGTCTAATAACAAATAAGTTCATGTTACGTTAAGAAAGTCAAGTACCTCCTGGTAGTAACAGTAGCAGGACACTTCAAAGTGGGTGGTTTGATCTTTCTTTTCTCGGTAGGCCTTAAGCCTACATTCTCCCTGCATCTTGTTGCAGTACTCGCTAGATGGCGCACCGTCGCGCACGGCGTACGGCAGCAAGTCGTTGGGGTCCACACTGCTCTGACTGCGTGCCTCAGGAAGCCCCAGAAGGACGAAGGTTAGCGCAAGGACGTACTCACCAGTAATCATCATTTCACTAAATATTGAAACAATTGGATGACAGGTAATCGTATTTCACTCAGGCGGTAATGCTTAAACAGTGACGATAACTCGGTAAAGTAGATATGGGGACACTGGGAGGGTCATAACACGCGTTAGCAAAATTCTGCAATTTTTTTAACTGTAGTCTGGTAACATAAATTTAGTTGGTTAATAATTTTTTCGAGGAATGAATAACAGTTCACACGATGACTGAATATGACCCAGATAAAGTTTTAATCAGTTTTAATTCTGTGTGAGGAATGAAAATCATGTTCATAGATATTAAAGTTTACCACGATACGCGTAAATTCAAAACTCTTAAAATATTTTTTCTAATAAACATCAAGAACTAAATTTCAAAATAAAAAGTATTCATTTGCTGTGTTAAGTTTTAAAAATCAGATCCATAAATGAGTTAGAATCTGTAAAAATATGATACATGTAGCGAATAGTTTACATTGCAGCGTTCACATAATTCTGTACCTTAACACGTATAACTTTTTAAAGCATAACGAGAGCAAATAGAGTTCTAGTTTTTAAGTGAATCTAAAACACTTACTAAGCTTACTAACATAGTGTAAGTTCTTTTTGTTTGAACGTTAGGTGTGCTTCCTACAGTATTACAGTCCAGATTTAATTCTTGTTCGAATGAATCCGATTTTTGACATAAGATATCACGAAATTATGAAGTAAACACCACTTCCGCCTCTTAAACAAAAAATACAATTTATCGTTCACAAAGTGTGCTTCAATTTCATTTGCAGCGGTTGGGCCTAATGGTCTGTGTTTATTAGAGCCATTACTAATCGTACCTACACTAAAAACACGTATAGCATATTTGTACAATCGAAATCTTTCACAGACCAAGAAAGTCAGAAATTAAACTCTTCAGAACGTATTTGAAGATCCTACTCCATGCCATCATCCTTAAAAATAACGAAGGAATAAAAATTTCAAGGCATTTTCTCCATTGAAAGGTAAACTAGCACATGGTAGGTATGGAACTCGCTGGAGCTCACGCTGCCACACAAGCGCAACTGAAGAGTGCGCAGGGCGCGGGCCAGAAAACATCCCGCAGGCTGCTTTCCTGTCGCTCGACCACCGCGAGTCATATCCTGCCTGGAGATAAGCAGCCTTCGAACAAAGCCATTATGGAGGCTATTTATATTGAGATCATCACCTACGACTCGAAGAATAACTCAGCAATCGATGAAACTTTTCAGCTGCAAAAATTGTTAAATTTTAATAAATTCACGAAATAAAAGAGCTTCAGGTTTTCCAAACTCACTGAATTCATTTGTATCGCAACGATAGAAAGCCATTTTCGTTAAAATTTTCTCCTTCAGTTCCTTTTGTTGAACATGAAGAACTGTGGAATCATTTTTAAAACAAGGGAATGAAAAGGGAGGAAACTTCCAACATAGTTTTCAAGGTAATTTATTCAGGTTCACTTTTAACATGTGTGATCTCCACAACATGTGTAAGATGACTCTATTGGTCTCTCACATCCGGTTGAGCAGCCCCGGATACGTTAGTCATGTTTGCAGCGTGCCAGCGTTAATGTTTTACAAAACATACGGGAAACAGAGGAGTAATACACTTACCTATAGGTGACCGCTGCATGGTGCAGTTATTAATCATGAGTTTTGAAGTTAGATGAAATAAATTTAACTCAGAAATATTCTGAAAAAAATTAGTTCAAATCTTATCTGGAATACGACACATTTTCATGAAAAGAATTCAATACGATTTACATGAACGAAAATTTCCTGACTCTGTTAATTAACAACTTCATTATTGCAGACAAACATACATTTATCAATGATGCAAGACATGAGCTGAATCATCAGCAGGGAAAATTTGGTTCATGAGATCGGCTTTATTTCGTTCCACGAAAGTATTCATCATTTACAGTTCAGAGGTTTGAAGCCCACCTTGAATTTTATACATACTGGATCTTGCTTATTCAATCCTGCGTTTTTGTTCACATTTTGATTTAATTCTTCATCTCTGAACATTTATAACTAGCATAGTTTCAAACAATCATTCGTATGCGAGATACAATACGAAATATTCACATGCCATTCAACAAAACTCCATGTTGGTATAACCAAAATAATTTTATTTTTTATTTTGTTTCAATTTTATTCTTAGAAGCTATTCACTGAAAAACTGTAGAAAAGCATACATAATTTATCTCTGTTTATTTGATTCCATTTTCTTAAGCCGTCGCTTCAGCATCACAGCCTAACAAAACTAAGACAGAGAAAGAAATAAAGCAGAGCGCAAGTTATCCTGATTGTGCAGTCAGTAAAAGTGCCCAGAGGATTGTTCCAGGTTTCATTACGTAGGCACATTTGTCTCTTTGAAGCCAATGAAGTAATCTTTTCAAGGATTTAATGAAGAACTAACGTCTATAATGGCAGTTCTTGCCAAGACTCGGTAAAGAAAGACAAATGCATTTCAAGCATTTAAGAAAGCGAAATACGATGTGCGATTAGCAGTGAACACGCTATCAGGAAATGCGTTTTGGGGTAGAGGGGAAAATTTCAATTTTAATTAGATTTTGGAGTTAGTCTAATTGATATTATGAAAGGCCTTGACTCTTCAAGCTGTTGTTCTCTCATTTTTAGGCAGTAAAATGGCGTAAGCTTAAACATAAATCTTACGTAAAATCAGAAATACTAAAAAAAAAATTCGCCTTGTTTTCCCAAGAATGAAAATGTAACTACATATTTCTGCACGTTTTCCATACTAACTTTCACTGATACTGGAAAAAAAGACTAGGCAAGGTGTTTCAGAATTGACTGAACAAACTTTAACATAAGATTTGTTTTTGTGAAATAAACACACGTTACTTCATGGAAGCATATCGAAAAATCTTAGTTAAAAAGTCAAGAAAGACGTGAAAGTTAGAATGCCTCGGTAGGAAAAACGTAATCAAATTCGAAACAAGTATGTTACTATGAGCGAACAATACGAAGATTAGAGGAAGGTTACTCATTTACTGTGGGTGTTCAAGATTCTGTCCGTCTGCTGTGATGCAAGCGTGGAAACGCCGACGCATTGATAACTGAAATTCCCGGAGCCTTCCCACGAGTTCCGAATTATTGAGTCGGCGCTTCAACGCTTTGGGCGTTGAAGCAGACGGGCGGAATTTCGAAAACCTACTGTGAATACCTAACCTTCCCTCAACCTCTGTATTTTTCGTTCATAATAATGTACTCGTTCTGACTTTGTGTATTTTCCGGTCGACATACTCCAACTTTTGTAAAGTGTTGAGTAAGTATCTTGGACGTGCCTCCATAGAGTAAAATGTGTTTATTTCACCAAAATGAACCTAACATTAAAGTTTGTCAAAAGATTTCTGAAACACCCTGTATAACGAAAAATAACAATTTGTTTTTGTTATCATTGAAAGAATGTAAATAAAATAATATTGTTGGAATAGCAGCGTTTCCTGAATAGATATACTTGCGTAAGAGAGTATTTACTTTGAAAAATGTTTCAAAAATTTAAACACACTCACCATAATTTTCAGAATACCAATTCAGAGGCAATTGATGCTAAGATTTTGAAAAACTCTATTGCATACATAAATCACGCATTCAATGCATTTTATACTTCCATGTACTCTTCGCCTTGCCCCAAGTTAAGAAGACTTATATTAGTAAATTTCCAATTTGATTCGGTTGCTATAAAATGATTGCAATTTACTGAAGCTACAGAATTTTACAGCATCCGTTCCATCAGCCGAGAAGTAGTGTTCCTTCACCACAACACAGCACCGAACGTTCTCATCTAAGGCATGTCTTAAGCATAGGACAATTTTTGCATCCAAAGTCAAAGATCTAACGGGGAGAGAAACAGTATATTGACTACAAAGTAATTTTTAGTATAGCAGACAGCTTAAAATATCACAAACACAATGCAATTCAATGTTTTCAGGTGTTTGTCAAGTTTTGACTCGACAATCAAACTACACACAGAGCCTTCACGAGACTTGATAAGCAACACCAACTAGACTGCACCTCGTTCAGTTTCTCAAAAGACATCATTGAAATTCAAAAAGTTGTCAGCGATCAACAGACGCATTCAAGATGAGACGTGGACGCCTTAAATGCCAAGCCAAATAAAGGAGGCCATGGAACTAGCAGCATCAGTTAACATAATGACGACTTTGTTAATGACGCGCCTGGCCTGAGGACTAGAGGCTGTTCGGATAGATTTGACAGCTGACGAGTAAAGTCCCGGCTTGACACCGGCAGACTTAGAGCTCAGAGTGTCGCTGCTAGGAACAAGGCTAAGACCTAGGGTTAGAAATTCGTTTTCCTAGAAACCCGTGCATCGACGGCGTGGTTATAACTCGTTATTAATCTTACCTGATGTTTCGTACTTCAATTCATAGACTTAAATAGTTATGTATCAATTCTTGTCCAAAAGAAGTAATCTTTGGCAGATATGGTTTGTTGAATTCGTATTGCCATTAATATAGAATTATTTTAAAATTATTTTGGAAGAGTATTCCTCAGACAAAAGTTGGGATCAATCAATAAAATTGCGATTTTAACGATTTAGTTGCAGGTGGGGAGCTTTGACAAAAAATTAATTGATAAGACAGACACCCAAATATGTGTACTAAATTATGCACGGAAAAAATTCGTGTTGAAGGTGACATATATTAGTGCAATGTCCGAAGGGAAATCATAACGTTCACGCTATAATAACTTTTGCGAAATACGAGATGCAATTCTTCTTCACAATTATGTACAGGGGGCACGAAAAAAGGAAACTTTTTTAAAAATATATAAAAATAGAAAAAAAAACAGTTCTATTGACAGCAATTGATCCAACTTCAATTCATTCAGTATTTTCGCTAAGAACACTGAATGAATTGAAGCACAGAATTCAAGACGAATTCCGTAATATCCCAGCTGAGAGGTTGCAGCAATCAATGCGGAACCTTTAGAACAGATTGAAAGAATGCATACGTTGAGGAGAACGCCATCTGCAGGACATAATTTTCAAACATGGATAGTTTGGATTACTGTCTGTTAAAAAACGAGTTGTATTAGTTTAATGATTGTTACTAAAATATTTTGTTAGATTTTTTTAGTTTTATTGGGTTTTTCAAACTTTCCCATTTCTCTGTGTCACCTTGCATTACAGATTGAACGTCATTTGAGCCTCAAAAGAGGTAGTGGATCTTTGTCTCAGTGTTCTCATAAAGGCCTTGACCAGTCCTAGGCCTCAGACTTAGATACCAACAGATGGTTAATGTATACTGTAATTCCAATTAGGTCTAGAATTACTCTCAGCTCACCTTTAATACATCGTTTCCAAGATCTAAATGGGCTATGATGACTTTTACGTCTAAGCAATGTGTGTATCGTAATCTTAAAATGCGACTTTCCCAAATTCACGAGTCAAGCCTATTTCATACTCAAAATTTCATGATATGTAAGGGGGTTAGAATCTTGGAACAAAAAGCAGAAGTACTGGAAATGTATCGAAACTGCGTAATTGAAATTTTTCAATAAACATTTTAGAACAGCTAATCCTAACCTTTTCTTACGCCCGCACATCTAAGAAAACTTGACTGCGTCTTCGCACTTTTCAAATAAATGTATACACATGAATGATGAGGGAAGTGAATTTATACAAATTCTATCAGCATAACTTTTGCCCTTAAGCGGTGGTAGTACCTCTGCTTGGCCCTGGTTGGCGAGCCCTGTTCTAGTTGAACGTCTTCTTCTTTGGTGGCAAAGTAATGGATCTCCGGAGTCCAGTTCACTCAGGCCGAAGTCAGTGCCAGCTATTTCCCAAGTCACCTGGAAGAATCGAGGGTTGCCGTTGCCTGAACTAACAACCGTTCCTTCTCAGCCGCAATGTCATGATGTGGAAATTATTTTATATTTTAACAGACAGAAATTAAAGTATTTAATTATCAGAAGCAGCTCTAATTTTTAGCAGCACCCACAGCTCAGGAAGTGCTAATTTTCCCATGTTCTGAATGATCGCCTTAAACTTCTTAGGACCTTTGCAATCGACTTCAAAAAATCAGACCAAATTTGAGCCCGACATCTACGCCCGTTAGAGCTGCGTCACTCAACGCTCCACTCAGTCCGTTCCAGCTGTAGCACTCGAGTTGCGAGACTTGAGAGGTGACAGGCTACTCGGGAGTTGCCGGTGCTGACCAGTGCATGGGCAGAACTTGAAGCACCCCGTTACACCTGACAGGATGGTGGGACAGTCCCACAAGCCTCAGTCGCTGCTCTTCTCACCTGGCGGGGTGTTCTCGTAAAGCTCCATCGACGCTCGTCAACCTTCAGCTCATGAGCATTGGAGCGGAATTTTGAGAGCTGGTCATTAGGTGTACCGCATAATTCTTACTTTGTGTAGAATTTGGTATTGGAAGTTACTAACTTGGATGTTTCGCTCCTGTCGAAACTATGATTTCCATTATTCTTAAAACCATTACGGTATAGCAATGACTATTTCCTGTATAGCTAACTAGGACTATTTTATAAGTATAACGATACTAGGAATTATAACTGAAACGATAACTACACCATAAAAGTTCCAAGGACCCGAACTATGTCAGTGGTTAACTGCGTTTACAAAACGATGAACACAAAAAGTTCATAACTATAACGCCGTTCGAAAACTAATCCTTAACAGTGCATTCTCAGTATCAGAGAAATGCCTTATTATTTTATTCTTGAATTATATTTAACTCTATTTACCTCCAGCTCCTGCTGCTGTAGCCTGGTCTCACGGTGTCGGCCGACAGAACCGTTTTCTGGGAACTCTCCTTCCGCCACGCCGGACGGCTGTTGCCTTCCAAACTACACTGATTTTTTTTAAATGCTTTCCTTAGTTCTGTAAAATTTGAGCTGAGTAAGTTTTTTTACTTTCTGTTTATAGTCCTCGATATGAACCAAAGAATTTCGCCCCCAAACCTTTCTAAGTAATAAATGGATTGTAACATCTCTCTTCATTTTTCCCGCTGGAATTTTTCATACTTTGACGGACTTAAGCTTGGAATCTGCAAAATTGAAACTCTTGTAAAAAAAATTTTGAAATTATGAAACCTCTTCTCAGGTAAGACTTATATTCCCCTCAAACTATAGCTCTCCTCACCGTCGAGAAAGAAAGGGCCAAGGTTCTTAAGTTAATCATTTGAATTATTTATTAGTAATTCACACACTGAATACAAAATCAGATAGTGAAAAATATTCAATAATGAAATAGGCGTAAAGTTGTTTCTCAGCAGCTCGCATGAGATTGTAACAGCATTTATTACAAATACGGTTTCAACATTTTCTGTAACTGGGTTCTTCAGAAGTGCGTCGTCTCACTATTAAGGACCATGTGATGTACTCTTATGCAGTCATGGTGATAGAACTGTCTGCTGAACAAATGCAGTTCTTATTTTCGTCGAAGCATAAAAAAATTTACAGAATGTCGGTGTTAGTGTTCACTGGCCAGAAAATAAAATTTAGGGTAAAATTTATTTTATTATTTAAATTTCGCTTAAAACAGTTTTTAAAGCCATGAAAACATTTTAACGCAACTAAGATTCAAACTTGGAGAGGTATAGCATCCGTAGAGTATCGTTACCAGATAGTGAACATACCTGCGGCACAAGGGGCAAGTCACTCGAATCTTTCGCGCACGTTTTCCAGTGAAACGTCATGTCCCTCGCTTTTTTTACACTTCGTGTTTGAGAAAAGGAAAGAAATTTGAGTCGTATGTCTGAAAGCAGCAGTGGAGGCGGCGCACGGTTGCATCACAGGAGTATATATAAGAGACAGCAACGCTGCAGCGTCACTTCACTCCCGTAGCTGACATCGTGCGAAGCGTGCCCTTAGGTCGCTGCTTCTCAAGAAACACATTTCACGTGTCTTGAGCCTTCAAATGAAAGGCATTTCTGTTCAAAATTTCCTATCTTATGACATATAGTTGAGCAGTAAGCCGGATTAAAAACATTATGGATCAGATAGTCTACGCAATTTTCAAATTCTTATTTGCACAACAGAAATAATTTCCACTGCTTCCTGCACGTGCATTTCAATGGATACGTTTGTGTCCAACAATTTTTGGAGGTTATATTCAGCTTCAGTTCAAATTTCTCTCGCTTTATCGAGCAAAGCGTTTCCGATGACCTAAAAAAAAGTTTTATTCTGTATCGAAATTTCATTCACTTGAATAGGCGATATCTTCTAAACATAAAATTGCCTCCGAAAACTAAAGATATAATGGTACACTTGGATGGTTAGTAAAAGGTTTTTCAAATCACTGCTTGGGATAGAAATCTGTCGTTAGCCTGATGAATTTCAACGTTTAATTTTTTTCCTAGAAAACACACAATTGACAAACTGCTCTACGATGCCTTCACTTGAATGCAGACGTGAGACTAACTCTCCACCAGCGGCTGACACTGGAGGGGTGGGATGCACTGTAGAGTCACCTGACCGCTAATAGTGCGATGGTGTGTGAAGGACCATTACATAGCTCGCGTCTAAGGCTTAATTACATTGAAAAAATTAATGTCACAATAAGCAAAAATAATAAGCGTAAATTTTTGACAAATGCAGTAGATGACCGATATACGCTAACTAGGAGCAATGAGGAATTTTTTAATGGTGATTGTGTATTGTAACCTAAATGATGATTAAGCACATATAAACACAATAAGTCTGGTAGAGCGTTTCTGCACATTACAAGCGAAGTAATCACCAACTCAGCAAGCAAACATTTTCCAATGAAAAAACATGCTTACTAATCAATTACATATTTTTCATATGCTAGTCATTACTCAAACGTTTTAATGCTCACGCACTATCTGGTTGTGATAATTTACACAACATGTGTTTGAAATGGCCGCAATGAACTTGTATTGAGTTTTTGTTACATTATATATTAAATTAACTTTTAATAAAAGCTTGTTTATCATACTTCAAGGTATTGACATATTAACATTGGATCGTAACAGATAATTCAGCTTTGTCTACCGCAAGTTGCATGGTGTCGATAAGATGGATCGTCATTGGCTACTGGGTCGCCGTTGCTGTCACCAATGGGAGCATCGCAAAAGGTAAATAAAATTCGCACGTATTGATGGTAACACGGTATTTACAAGATTTTTTTAGTGTCACTGTTGTTGGAGTCTATAAATGCAACACTGGTAATCTCTGTAACAATGCAAAACCTCAGCATGCCTATGAACCGGGAGTTCATTCGAACCTATTGAAGCGCCCGACTCACGACTGCAAGGTCTTTGTCAACAATCAGATTTACAGATTTCCGTGTGATTTTCCAGGTCTTGTTTGCCGTTCTGAAGCGATGAAAGTAATTTGCTGTATCAGCAAAATTCATTCCTATACTAGGCTCGGTTCTTACAGTGTCTTTACTCATACACTGAGCTTTCATATAGGCTAGTGCACTGAGTCTAGTGGCTTAGGGGAGGGAAAGAAGTGTTCATTCAGTGCGAGAAATCAGAAGTTAAACATGTGATAGAATAACATACTTATCTTTTACAATCCTTTAAATACATCAAAGTTTTGTGAATATATCTTAGATTCTCCGTCTGGTATTTCGAGTAAATAAAGAGGCTTCGTTTTAGCTAGGTGGAAGCCTAAACATTGCGTTCTTTAGGGTGACGACTCGGGCGTGTTGACGAGCTACTAATGGACTAATGGTTACGAGCAATTCACGTCAGCACTAGCCATGTTATCATTCAATTCATTTTTTTATCTTTTGAGTAGGCATATCTACGTTGAACAAGAAAAAACATGACGTAGGCCATTTTAGTGCGACTGAAATTTAAATATACGTTTACTTTGTCGGAAACTTTTTGTTCTAATCTACATTTAATTAAATTAGGTTTTAAGTTGAAGGGAACATTTTCATATTTCATGCAAAAACAAAAACAGAAGTACGTTTGAATTTCAAAGCCTTTAACGCGTGTAAGACTAGACCCGTACAATTCAACTCTTCATAATCTCTATGTTTCCCGTTACTTACAAGAATCATGTGTCGTAGCCTCTGTACAAATGCTGTTAAGACGTGAAATTATGCTCTGACATGTGTTCTTAGGGAGTAAACAGAGATTTATAGTTTACTAGACCAGCCGTGATCCGTTGGGTCAAATCAAATTTATCAAAATCAAACCGTATCCGGAAATGTATCCTACGCAGTTACGGCGGTATCCACAATACAGGATTAAACGAAGAGTATAAATTTCGAATATCTCAGAGACGACAGACAAACGTGTGTACGGTTTCAAGCAAGCAAGCAAGCAAACAAACAAGACGACCAGAGTTGTAGTATTAGATAGATAAGCAAAATAATATCCTGCACCATTTTTCTTATGTTTAAGGGTAGCCATACATGGGCGGGGAGCGTCATACAAGAACATGCAGAGGCATTGTTCGCATAGTCTAAGAGTTCTAATTTAAGCATCTTTGCGATTTCGTCATCTATCCAAGTCAAACTTTTTTTTGCCGGAGTATCCATAAATTTGGCAGAGATATCCGCCGGGTTGTTGATTACCGACGGAGCGGCAAAAATTTTTAAACTGGGATATAGAAGGGTTACTTTGGTCTAAGTTGCGATATTTATCCATGGCTCTGGCAGCGTTGGCTATACATGTACACGCTCGTGACCCCTATATGAGAATATAACGATTAAATTTACCGGAACGTGAACATCTGGCATTAATTGAAATTTTGAAGCATCTCGCTAGCAGATTGAGCTTAGAATTCGTATGATAAATAAGCATAAAGAATTTAATTAGGCCGCGGTAAATGAAGGTACCTGGGAATAGCGATATTTACATAGGTAGCGAAATCTCGTTGATTAACCCCAGCTTGAGGTTTGGAATTTTTTATCAGCGTCAGTTTCATATCAGCACATTCAGAAGGAAAACCTTCTATTCATGAAATGCTTTGAAAATACGTCCATAAAATATAAAATATCGATCGATAAATTTTATGGTCATCCATTTTTTTCTTAATCCCTCACAGTGTTTTCCAATATACCTTGAACAAAATACCATTTTTTGAAAGTGTTAATGAGATACGCAACACCCTTTCAAAGTAAACAAGATCCATTTTGCTCTTAAAATATTCAATATTAAGTCAGACGAAAACTTTCTTCAGCTCCTTTCGGCCTTGATGCACCAGATACATTATTAGTAAGGGAAACTAAACTCTAAAAAGAAATAATTATTTGTAAATAGAAAACTATTTGTGGAGTAAATATCAGAAAAATATCAATTTCACTTTGCAAATAAAAGAATTATCCAAGTCCATGCTTCCAGGTAAGGGTAATTAAATTTCGTCCGGTATTTTTCCGCCATACTCTACAGCCAGCTGTCCGTGCAGGTTTCTGCAGAGATTCAGCCGTCGCTATTATTAGAGAACAAAAAATTTATGAGCAATGTCCTATTTTTCCCAAGAAATGTTGGAGGAGGGAATTGTTGTGAAAACAACCTCATTTGATGAGATTACAAGGCAATAACGAATAACATCGAAAGTATTTCACCTCAGATGTGCAACCTCACATTAGTTTTACTGGGAAAATACAACATCTTTGATAATTTACCTTATTATGATTTATTTTTAACTCCCAACCGTACACAATTTCCCTAGGTCGGGTCTGACATGGAATTAGAGACTATGGGCTACTACATAGTTTTGACAAATGCTGCAGTTGTTGCAACAGAAGTTAAATATTTAACAGCATCGCCGCGAAACGTGAATTCAAAATTTCTAAGGTGTTCTGCCTACTGAATTAACTTTTCAGAAAATGCTTCGTTCAAACTCGGCAAGCGATCTATTTGCCACACATTGATCATGCAGAGGCATACAGTACAGGTGTTCAGGGAGCGACGACGCGGGAAGATGGGATGGAAATCAGCACCTCGTAAGCAAAGAGGCGGATGCGGTGGCGATAAAAGTCCGTCTTCCTATTACAAGCCATGAAATGTTCCGCCGTTACACTTTCTGTCGTGTTGCGTGTGGTCGGCGAATATTGCACTTCTTGGAATAACTGTGCTTTTTAAGCCATGTGTTTGTAATTCGTTTGAAGATCTGTAGAAATAGTGCAGTATTATACTAGAAGAAATTGTTCTGTGAAAATAGCCTCGTTCCCGTTCAACAGGAGCAAGATATTAAGCGTGATTTTTCGGTTGCATATATATTGAAAATTTTAATAACTAAATGGAGTAAAATAGATCACAATAGTTTCCTATCATACTTTCAGCAGCTTGTTTACAACGCTTAGGAGCGAAAATCTCATGACATGATCTACTAGGGAATCTTCCCACCAGATTAAAAAGGTACTTTAAAAGAAAACTTTCCAGACTAGGAGGCTGAGGTTTTTTTTCATCTATAGTCTGGCTACGGAATTACCATTAAAGCAAAAAACGTTTGCACCTTTCTGGCCTTCGCGTTCATTGAGCATTTTGCCAGTCTTGAATTAACATGTGTTAGTGCACGTCCCCGTCAACTGACGCGTGTTTTCGAAAACGTGGTTACAAAGGACAAACATTAGAATTTAGATACTGGTAAGCAGCTGTGACGTTCAATTCTGATAACAATCACGAACAGCCAAGAAAATGGCGATGCCCACGTTGAACTTCATAGATCATAATTAGAGACACCATCCAAACGCCTGAAGACCATCGACATACGACGTACGTGCGAACATTCCCTTTTAAAATCGCTTATTTTCAAATGCCTTGCAGGCCAAGGAGCGGCTCCCAGGTCTGGCAAGCGGCTCGACAAAGTGGTGAGTTATAAGACACATTCCGAGACGTGTTTGAAACCGCAGACCTCGCTGTCTCTCATTGACTCCATTCCACTGTCACAAAACTCTGATAACATTTGAACGTTTTTGTACCATTGCTGCTGGTGTATCAATCTTACTATTTGAATATAATGTTTACACTCATTAGCGGATCAGCGGAACGAATAACCATCTTTATTCAAAGTACGACACGTTAATTTCTCTCTTTTGAGCTCAGTTTCATTGTTGAAATTTCGTTGATTTAGCAATAAAAATGTTTTTCTAAATATTTAACATACATTGTAATGAATTATTGAAAATATTGCGTACACTAGCATGAAGTTGCAAGTATGTGTGTTAGATTACTTCACCCCGTAAGCATAAGACTCATAAATTTATATTAGATTTTCGCGATTACGACACAAGCTTCACAAACCGTCGTGATGTGCTAACAAATATCTTTTACTGTTTTTCCTCTCGCTACACAGGAGACCACACTCCAAACTAGCTTGATAAAAGAAATTTCTGACAAAAAACAGGCCAAGAAATCCTCAAATCGCCTACGCTCTGGAGGCTCCGATATTGCACCTCAAATGCTGAAAAACATCAAATTGGCGGCTGATCAACAGAGCGTAAGAACAACAAGGTTCAATAAGAGGGCAGTCCACGAGGAATCTTTTTCTCGTAAAATACCCGACCATAACACCGCAGATGGACAAAGGAAATGGCACAATTCATTTTTCCCAAATACCAACTACTACGCCAACGTTCAAAATGACAACGAAAATGATTTATCCATCACAACAACAAATGAAGAAAACAGCGACAGAAATGCGGGACAATTTTTTCCAACGGATAAATATTCCCAGAATCATGGAGAGATGGGAAATTATGGCGGGGAATTTAATGAAATAGGAACAATGCTCACTGACGCTTCACTATACGACATTTTACCTAATTTTGCATCATTAAATCCTTCAATAGTTAAAAATCGTGTTGACCTAGAGAGCGCACTCTACGATCATGGGAATGTTGCTGCAAATGAGAATAAGACACTGACAGAAGAGCTCAGTGGTGGCGAAGACATTCATGAATTTAGCCCAATATTGTTATCGTACAATTATTTAAAAAGTAATTATTTTCCTTTAGATCTTCGAAGGCCTGCGGACTTTGATAAAAATCAGTTGAATATACATCAGACTGACGACTTTTCGAACACTGACACTCAATATGATGACAACGAAGTTTTCGCAAATCGTTTTGGTGGATATGTTCCCAAACTTATAAAAAAATATTTCAAGTCAAGCTCGGAACTCGACAATTGGAAGGATAATGATGACTGGATTAACGATGATGAACACAAGTACATCACGACAAATGACATAGAACAAGAAATAGCGCCCGCAGAAGATGTCAACCAGCGGATGCAACATGACATATTGAAATATGGGAACGAAGGTGATAGTGATATTTTCGACGACTTCTCTCGAACCTTGGGGGACCGTAACTACGTGAGGACCGATCTTCGAAAGCCAGCGGAAGAGAAAGGGCAAAGAATAGAAGACGACTGTTTAACAGATGACCAAGGAGTTGAAAATGCAATGACTACGCCTTTTCTTCAGGTAGGTGTCCCCATTTACTTTTTGAAAAATAAGCTCCCTTACAAGCCCTAGGCTGTAGGCCGAGATCTACTCGGGGGGGGTCGTCACTACCAGCCACAGCCTTTGGAAATTAATTAAGGGATGAAATTCTCTGCAGTTTCTTTTGCTTATTTACGTAGTATGGAGTAAGACGAAATAAGGTAAAATAGTAATAAAATCCCATACCAATGAAAAAATTCGTCTTCTTGAAAATATGCATTTAAGCTATTTCCCGTTCATCCCATCTCCTACACTTAACACATACTCATTATTTATTCCGTTAAATATTTCTATGGTATGAAATGAAAACATTACCGTTACTCTTGCACACGATAACGTATGTATTCTGCACAAAAAGTGATCACTTTCAGAACAGCCACCAGATTTCCGTGGGAATTATCAAGCGAAATATTAAACAAATTACAGGACCTCTACAAAGAGCCGACGTCCCCTGGCAGCGATGACAGTGCGCCTGCGCTGCGCTACCCTGGCGGCTGGAGCCCTCGTGCGGGCAAGAGTAAGAAGCTCTACGAAGGTATTCCTGTAAGTTAACTCTTCAAGAATTGAAATGCAATTCTTGAGCTCTAAAACCCAGTTTACTGAACTCCAAAGTGGGCAAATGTAAGAAGTCCAACAAAAGAATTCCCTTGAGTTAACTCTTCAAGAATGAAAACGCAGTTATTGAGTCCTAGAACACAGTTTACTGAGAAGCCTTGATGAACTTATTTTACCTCATTTCTCTGGGCATGTTTTTTATGGAAAAAATTATCGGGAGTGTTGTC
This sequence comes from Orchestia grillus, assembly GCA_014899125.1. Classification (NCBI taxonomy): domain Eukaryota; kingdom Metazoa; phylum Arthropoda; class Malacostraca; order Amphipoda; family Talitridae; genus Orchestia; species Orchestia grillus. Next base: position 4,126 of record VOMN01050990.1, on the reverse strand, counting down.
TACTCGACAGACAAGGGGGAGCGTGACGCTCGTGTATCATTGGGCATTGACAGAAAAAATCACTAAAGTTATTTCTTAATGATCCTTGAACTGACTATTCTGCGAATGTTTACCCCATTCTTTAGCCTTATGACTTTTATTTTACTCTCTAACTTCGTATTGCAGTGGAAATGGACAGCCAAATGTATTAAAGACTAGCCTGCAACGGTTGCAGCAAAAACTGACACAAATACTCACAATTCTGACAAAATATCTTCAAGTCTATAACAGTGGTGTAAGCTGAGGGAGAACAATTTCGTTTTACTTGGATAGTACGAAATCATCACGTAAAATGATTTCGTACCATCCGAGCAAAATATTATATTTCCGTATTATTTCAACGGTCGAGGAGTGTTTTCGTTAGCTATGTTGATACTTCTCACCTTCAAGTTCTCAATCAAGCCAATTATTCTAAAATGCTGAATAATGTTTATCGTTTTTTACGTTTCCATATCTGGTAAGGGCTTCGTCAGAAACCCTGCGGTATCTTTTTTGCTGTATATAACCACAACACTCAGGAATGCCGGTACTACATTTTATATCATATTATATACTTATTGAAACATATTTTTAAAAATTCGATGTTAAATGATGCGTTAAAGTTCAGGAAGATGAACTGCCAGGACATATTGGCTTTGAGCGTAGGAGTGGAGGACAACATGAATTCTTTCTGAGAAAAGTTAAGGACTTAAATATAATATCAGGAGCTAATTTTAAACAACTATTTACAAAAGGATCTTCCCCTGATATTTTATACGGCTTGTCAATAGCTCATAAAATTGGAATTTTCCTGAGACCTATTCTAGTCGCTACAATTTTTTTATGTAGTTGTTGAGAGCCTTTAAAATGTTCGATTAAAGGAGAAATATTTTATGGCTAGCTTTGACATTTCCTCTCTCTATGCTATTGTCCCAGTTGCAGACACCATAGAAATCATGTCAGATAAAGCATTTAATCAAGTATCATGTCAGATACATCATATCAGATAAAGCATTTAATCAAGTATCAATGTTCCACGGCTCTAACAAAAAAAAATTGCGGAATTTTTAGGCTTAGCCGTTTCTGAAATCCTTTTTTGTTTAAAATGATACGTACGAGCAAATAAACGGTCTATCCATGGAAAATACACTGGCCTATGGATTATTTTTATTTTTCTTTTCTTACACAACACATTTACTACTTTTATTAATTAAAAATCTAGATTCTGTTATAAGAATTGCTCTCGTGCACTTGCGAAAAAACGCGAAACTCTCACTTATCGTTCATCTGTCTGTGAACTATTCTTATAAATACAAAATAGTTTAACCTGATGTGAGTGCATTGAATGAAAAGGATAATGAGACCATATAAAAGTTTCTACGGCCATTATTTAAGGCGTAATGAGTATTTGAAAAAAATAAACTTTTTTTGTGGCCCACCCTGTATAGCGAGCGCGTCTCGCCAGCAAGGATACTATTCTTAGAGCACTTGGACGTGTCTTAAAATTATCAGACAGTTGCAAAAACGTTCTCATTCAAACCTCGAATTTACTGCAAAAATTTGAATCATCCTTTCAGATTAAACAATTTTTTTCAATTATAGACTCAAAAAGCAACGCAATCGATCTTAGAATTTTGGAATCCTGATACATACATAAAAAACGACGTTAAATTCAGACCTTACCTCAGTCCCCTTACATCTTACTTGAACCATCTCGCCTAAATGTATACAAAGTTTTGTTACTCGCAAGTTGACTTTGTAGAACTTTTTTATTTTATTTTGTCTTAGCCATTGCTTTCTTATTTCAGAAATGTGTATTTTTGCAACTGCAATTTGTTGCGAAATTTACATTAAGTATTATATACTTTCAGATGACATTCACTGATGAAATTGTTTTACGAAACCAGATTGGTCTGAGTGTCAAATATTTGTTTTTAACAGCAACGATTGTGCTTCTTTTTGTTCTTAGGTTTAGATTCTTTACTCATAAGCCAATTTCTACTTATCCTTACCCTACAATTTGCGTCTTTCAAATAGGTTAATGATTGGCACTAAACTTGTCCCATAAATTTGTTACTGATTCGTTTTCGAAAGTTTGCTATCCACTTTCTTCCTCCTTTAATTGGAACTACCGCAATTAATTTCTTTCTCATATCACAGAATACAAAGGGCTTGTGAAAGTATCTACATACATCCAAGTATTTTGCCCATTCAACGCATTGCAGCTACAATGTAATTTCATAAATATAAATAAGTTACATGTCCCTAAAATCACCTTCGAAAATGCCAAGAACGAAAAATTCTGAGACAGGCGCCCGCAGAATGTTCTAACTCAGGTCGTTCCTTGGCAGGACCACGGACGCGTAAAGAGGAGTTCTGGCGGCGATTTTATTCGAAATGGATATCCTGCAAATGTTCGAGGTAAGTTGATGCTAAAGTTTGTCTTAATGACCAATCGCATTCGTAAAAGACAAATTAATCATAAATTATTAGCTTGAATTCCTCCATGTAGTAAAATTGCATTAACTAAGAATTTTGCTCTCGTATATGTTAGCTTAAGGGAAACTTTTAATGCAAGAATTCTAAAGCTGAGTTTCTAAAAGCCTCTCTCATTATCAGATTTGATAAGTAATTTCTTCTCTACTTCTCACAAAAGCACTGATAATATTTCTTCAACACGCACACACACTCCTACATTCTTGGGGGACTAGAAATCTTGTATGACTCTTTCCTGAAAATTACTCATTCTGTTTGCAAAAATCGCTGTCGTATACGATTATCGTTACGATAACCATGATTCTTCATCGAAGAGGTATCAATAAAAGAAACATTTTAGTGCAAGCCTAAAACAATTCATCTTCCCTATGTTATTTACTATTCTACGGCAAACCAGTTATACGTTTATAGTACTCATTCGTAATGTTAGTAACGTAATTGATGCCTTCTCGATTTTCATTTTTTCATCAGACGCAGTCAGTCCAAGTTGGAGTGCCCCACCAACGAAAAAAACCGTTGACTCCGATTCTTTGGTCAAGTTCATCGACGACCTCGTGGATGAGTCAGAAATTGAATCTGAAAATCCTTGGCAAGGAAGCTTTTACAGATTCTTACTTTCACTCCTGAAGAAGAGGATGAAAGATAAAATTCTTCAGGCCAACTCAAATTCAAAATTGGTCTCACAACAGGAACCAGAAGAAACAAACGATAATCATCAAACACGGTTTCTAGGGCGTTCAGAAACAAACTCTCAAACTCCAGTCTACACGAAAGAAGAAACTCACTTGTACCCGGAAAAACAGAGCCAATTTACCAGCAATGTTCTGAACTCAGAAGTCAACGACTGGTCAAATATTAAAAACGTTCAACTAGATCATGGTATCGATCACGATCCTCAGGATATAGAAGGGATTTCCGTCGGGGTTGAACCACCTTCTGAGAAGCGTTATTTACTTGGCGCTTTGTCTGCCCCCAGATTTGGTCACAGGAAGCCTTTTTTGATACGAAATCTCGTCCGCGATTTTAAGCCAAGGAAATCTTTTCCAGAATCTAGACCTGCCCCCTATGGGGCTCCTAAGCCAGACACACACCGACAAACTTTCAGTCCAAGGATGGGAAAAAGGATTTCCGACGATCGCTTGAACTTTGTTGATGGTGGAATTACTTCAGGTAGCGGAAAATTTCTCTCTTACCAGCTAAGAGATCCATTTGAAAGTCAAGAGGAGATGCTTGAGCTTCCAATGCAGATCACTGACATGACAAAGTATATCAGCTTCACTCCAAGAGTTGGGAAAAAACTTTTTGACATATATGATGCGACTGAGAAACGGCCGCTGAGTTTTACACCCCGAGCTGGAAAACGAGCCCCCAGTTTCATTCCCAGGGCTGGGAAACGAGCCCCTAGTTTCATTCCCAGGGCTGGGAAACGAGCTTTCAGTTCCGTCCCATGAGCTGGAAAACGAACATACAGTTTCAATCCCAGTTTCGGACAACGCAGCTATAGCTTCGTTCCTAGAGCCGGAAAAAGAGGCTACAGTTTCATTCCAAAAGCTGGAAAAAGGGGCTACAGTTTCATTCCAAGAGCTGGAAAAAGAGGCTACAGTTTCATTCC
>VOMN01050988.1:0-36595 GCA_014899125.1 Orchestia grillus | reverse complement strand
CACAGGGAATGAGTTCAAATAGCTTGATAGTAAAGAGACAGCCTTGTTGTCATGCCATTTGACTACAGTGTTACGTTGGGTTCAACAAGCGTATGTTCATCAAAGGAACCTCTGCCAAATTTTTGCAATTGTTTATCTCTTTTGAATGTCACTCCTCTCAATCTTCGCTCTTGTACTGTTCCATAATGGCATTATTTTCCTGCCGGCTAAATGTTCCACCAGTTTCATTGATGTGATCCAATTATGAAAGAAAAGCTTAAAATGGTTCCCGTCTGGAATCCATTCAACGAGATGAAGGGCTGAATTTTGCACCCAAATCGGGAACTCCAGGCCGATCAACCGGGGCAATTTTTTACCAGTGTATGGTATAAAATCATAGACGCGATCAGAACTGCCTGCAAGCTCAAAGATCTTACATCCGCATTTGTGGGGTTTCTTCGAGATGTATTGCTTCATGGAAGAAGCTCCCTTACATGGAACAATCTGTGTATCCACACTAAGATGCTCTACCTTTGGCAACTTCTGGAATTTTTCACGAAGATGATCAGCAAGGAGTCTGACCTTTGCTAGCTTGTCAGGCGGATTTAACTTACTATTGTCTACGGGGTGGAAACTTGCCTTTATATCCTCCCACCTTTTACGTGGCATAGTGGAGGATATTTTATCATTTATAGCATATTCAGACCAGTGAAGTCGTGTGTTCGGTATTTTCGTAACAAGCATCAGCATAGTAGTGCTAGCCATTGTTCCAGTTTTGATGTGGTTAGAGAAAAAAATGTGTTAGGATCCCTCTACGCAGCATACAGGTTAGTTTGCAAAGAAATTTCATCTAGTAGTTCTTTTGATACAAACAGTTTGAAGTAATCAAGAGGGGTTTCGCATGTGGTAGAGATTGATGGAATTTCCCGGAAAGCCAGCAAACTATATTGAGAATCTTGTTGATCAATTCTTTTCCAGTCAATCTTGTTGAATGTGCCTGGGGCTGCTTGGGAGAATTTTTGGATTCTGTGGAGATATTCTCGAGTACCATGGGCTCCTGGTGATCCTGCTTATCATCAATTTCTAATTCTTCTGTGTCCAATAAACTAGAGAAGTCAGGATCAAGGACGTCGTCGTCAGTGTCCAGCTCTTCATCTTCCGATCCGCTTGATGATGTAGAAGCAAAATATTGTTCTATTTTACTAGGTCGCAGTTTTGTATAGTAAAATATGTTTGTAGTAACACCGCGGGATGCTCCTGTAAAAAATCTAATTAATCATGAGAAATATATGCTGTGGTAATATGAGGGTGTATTTAGCTTTAGTAATATAGTCTTTATTAGACAGAAAGTGATAAATATACGCATATTTCAAAATGTATCCATGTGTCAACGCCCTGTGTAAATTGTTTTTTCACAGAAAACGGTACTACTAACTTATAAAATGACATTAGGAATGTTTATCGTGAACATTTGTTTCACATACCATCGATAAATCTGTCATTTTTTTATTCATTAGTCCATCTGCACGTACAAATGAATACATCAGTAAGCCCCTCCCCCATTTGTACATATTTTTTTAAGGTAATTTTTACCTTGTTTTTTTTGTCATTGCACCGAAAAGATGCAAATTGAACAGCTGATTCAGCAGAGGTACTTCTGCCAAAGCTTGATGTGCACTGAAGGCGGGATCGCCGCCTCCGCACTTCTAAAGACAAAATCTAGTAGATAGAACATGTACCGGAGTCACTTGATTGTGAATTGCTTAAAAATCTTTGATCTTGTGTCGGTTATAAATTTTTTTTGAAAGGTGACAGATATGAACACGTGGTCGCTAAAGGGTTAAATTGTAATAGCTTTCGGTGAAAAACTTCTCAGAACTCTTGAAATGTCGGAGACCTAAGCTACCTGAAGTACAACTTGAAAAACTTTGAGACGAAAGTTTTAACTTTCACAAGGCTACTTGCACGGCTGTTTGTAGTCCAGGGAGGTGAGTTAAAAATATAACAGAGATCCTGGAATCGGCGCATCTAGACCGAAATTGAAGCAATACTGGGAATCGTACGTGAAATGCCTGGAAAGCTTCAGAAGTAATTTAAGCAGCCTTGCTTTGCATGGGCATTTGAAAAATGAATTTCACTGACCTAAGGATCTCCCCGCAGTAAAACTTCTCTCAGACAAAACAAGTCACAGAAAGTTTACTAAGATCTATCTTCATCAGGCCTTCGGAACTGAAATGCTGGAAAATAAAACTCAAGCTACTATTTGCTAAATCGTCAAATTTTGGACTTGTTTATTCGGTGACGCGTATGAAAAAAGTGAAGAAACTCCTTCTTCACTATAAAAAACGATTGAGTATACCAGAATAAGTACATATGTGTGTTCAGGGTTGACGGGAAATTTAGTCCCTTTCTTTAGTTTCATTACTTGTTAAATTTTTATTGTACTTTGACGTTATTAGGTCATTTGACCAGTTAGACTACATGTCCAGTGGATAATTTCTTCCTTCCACGAAGCCCTAGTATTCTTTCTTTAGTCCTGTATTTTTACCATTTTTCTCCTGTAAAGTACAGTTCAATAACCTTTATATTCACATCTTCCAGATAATATCAGATCGCTTCCTAGGCGAATGATGCTAAGAGACTAAAAAATTTCGAAATTCTACTGCACATTACATGGTGCCTACAGTACAGTCTGTGCACAGAATATAGTCCTAAACCGTGCCGATACTATAATATTTTGAAGGTTTATACTTGGCTTGGTATTCTTTAGACCACGCGAAAAGCCAGCCTTCACCAAAAGTGACTAGCATTGTTCTAGTGAAGGACAAACTTTCACTTTCTTAAACTAAGGCGCAGAGTCGAAAAATTCCGCAAGTTATTTTGAGGTACCCTTCATAAAAAATACCGAACAGTTTCGAACGAGAATACGAGTATGTTTCGATGAGGATGTTCCGCATGAAAATAGTACTTCTCGTCTCGGTGTACTTTTTGAGTTATAGTCTTGTAAAGCGTTGTCTTAGCGGTTCTGACATCTGATCACGTTAGTCGGAGATGCCACGCACTCGGGAACAAAAGGACATCCAATATCAATATAAATCTTTGCAGGGTGCCAGAGATTTTTTGGGGTGTTTTGCAGGGTGCTTTGTAGGGTGCCGAAGATGCCGCTTACGAACTAAAAACGCATCAGACAAACTAAGTGTACCACGAAGGATTGAACTTGATAGAGCTATTTTCAGCCTTTGAAACGCTCGGACATAGGAATGATGCAAAAAGATTTAGTAGTATGGTTTAATATCTTTCGATATTTGACCCATAAGTTAGAGGAGTATGTTACATTCGTTTACTTCAGGTGATTTGGAGCGGACATGTTACGCTCGCAGACTACAAATTTTCAGAATAAATTTTCCAAAGCTTGTTTCTGATTTTACGTGTGCTATTTTGGGTAGCTTCCATTTTATATTTTTTCTTTCAATGCATGGAATACTTTAAAAACGGTAATGTTACGTTTTTGTTACTATTTTTTTACAGTTATGCTATGATATTTGAAATATGCGTTCATCCAGTTCGCGTACGTATGAGTATGATGTTCACCCGTAATATGAAGCAGTTGTTCAATTACATTTACCTAAATGACCAGCTTACACCGAAAAAATACAAATATCTCGGTTCAGAAATTATTCTGAGTCAGGGCCTATTCTTTTCAAATTGCTTATGTCGAGTCATAATTTACTCGTATTCTGCTTGAACTTTCTGCAAAGCTTACGCCCTTAGACCAAGAAGTATGTTTTAAAAATTTCGTATTTTCTAACTGGATTTTAGGTTCAGGAACGGCTTCAAGTCCGTGTTCTACCACTGCTTGCCGTGCGTTCCTTGGCTGAAGCCCACGTCGAGCCTCCGGCCAGGCAACACCATCTCCACCTACTACTCCTCCACCGGCAGCCCAGACTTCCCAAGGAAATTTGGTAGGTTCAATTAATACAAACAAGCGTTAGCTTTTGCATAGCACAAGTCTGAAGTTATTCCACTATACTACGATATTTGGTAGGTCATCAATTAATGCAAGCATTAGCTTTTGCATAGCAAAAGTCTGAAGTAATTCCACTTAACTACGATATTTGGTAGGTCTTCAATTAATACAAGCATTAGCTTTTGCATAGTGCAAGTCTGAAGTTATTACACTTAACTAAGATATTTGGTAGGTCTTCAATTAATGCAAGCATTAGCTTTTGCATAGTGCAAGTCTGAAGTTATTTCACTTAACTATGATATTTGGAAGGTCTTCAATTAATACAAGCATTAGCATAGCATAAGACCGTAATTATTCCACTCAATTTCCTTAACTTTGAAATTTAGTATGTCTACACAAGTTCGATATATATGTTTTTAGAACTTGCCTGGCACCAGTCCGATATGATTCCACTTCCCAAGGCAATTCGGTAGGTTTTGATTGGCTTCAAGTTAAATAAATACTTGGCGATCGCCGAGCACAAGTCCGAGGTCATTCTTGTTTTTTTTTTGTTCATCTGAGTTTGAATTATATTGATTTAGTGATAATTTACAGCCAATATTATCTCACCAAATCCCCGAGAACTTGGCACATTTAATTAGTTTTAATATTTTTTGCAATTTTCAGATATTGCACTTCATCTCATTACCTGGCAAAGGACTATAGAAGGAACCATAGCCTACTTTGCAAACGTTCTGTAAAGTTTGGCGAATTTGACAGGGAATTCTCCTTCATTAGAACAACTGAAACAATTCAGTACCACAAGTGTTACATCATTTAAAGATATTACAGGTATGAATTTCTTATACTATCATAATAGAAAGTTCTATATAAAGCTACGTGTGGGCCCAAATAAGTTCTATGATTTCTAGGACATCCTACAGGACCATATGCTAAGCGTACACGTAACATGTAAATATCCTAATGCACTTATCCTTAGCTTCCACAAGACTGATCAAGTACAGAATTTATTGATAGAAGAAAATATGATTTATAATAAGGAATTCAAAAATTTCTAGTCAATGGAAAATATGCATTTTATAATACAGTCTGAATTAATTTATTGACATATAATTTGAGGGGTTTTCATCAGTCCTTTAGGATATGAGACTTCAATTGAACAAATAATGTCTTCGATATCTTGATAAAAAATAGGATTCATGATACGTTTTGAACTCTCGGATTGATTTTATCTCATAAGTTCCAAGTTCTAATACCATTGTTCTGAAAAGTAAATAGCAATCTAGTTTTGAAATTTCAATTTATTTGGAATTTATGACTCGACAATTAACTCACTGGAATTTCAAATTTATACGAATAAAAAAAAATTTGTGAATAGTTTCTTAAAGCTCATTGCAGTAACTGAAGATTTAGCAAGGTTGTAGTGTTGATTTAGGTTTGCTGAAACTGTTTAGTGAATGTGGCCATGGACTTGTCTATTTAAAATTCAACATATTCGAAACATTTATCCTAATATGGCAATGCTTTGGGATATTTAATTTAATGCATGAGCCTGCTAAGCAATTGTTTTCCAGCCTTCGGCTAATAAAAAATGTACAGTTGAATTGAAAAGGCAAGTAAACGACATAAATATAAATTTATAATGCCTGTGTTTATGCAGTTTTACATTTTTACTTCATCTTGTTCATTTTTTGATACACTCAAAGTTTTTTTATTTTAACGCTGTGGAAATCCTGTTAGATTAACCTGCATATCACTTTAACAGTCGAAATTTTTCACTGGAATTTATTAAAATTCATGGGCACATGACTCTACCTTAAAGTAAAAATGCAATGAACGTTGTGCCATGACTAAAGACTGTCCCGTCAAACGTATTTATTTTACTTTTGAGTGGAAATATTCCGAGACGCTTTCCTCACAAGTGACTCGACCTCATCCCTGCTCCTCTCCAAACTCAGCGAGTAACACACGTACAGCAAGGTTGCTTAAGATTAAGCTGACTCATCTCATCTATAACTTACGATTACTTGAATATACACGAAATAAAATTCATATGTAAACGTTTGCCTCACTTCAATACGTTCACAGTTTACAGATGCGAAGAGCGTTACTTCCTTGTGTAAATTTTTGCTCATTATATTACTAAATGGCAGTGTTTTAATTAAGATGGCTAGGCGGAACTGATATATAAAATGACCATTCAAACGTGCTAACATTTTTAGCTTTGAATAAGAAACATAGTTCATAAATGCAGTGGTGAGCAAAAGATAATTGATTTTTTACTTTGAATTGAATTTCGCTGCATACGACTTCTATTGACACTGTCTCAAAAGTTGTCCAATATTTCGAGCGAATGGTCAGCGACATTTCCTTTCATTTTTATCCCTTGTTCTCGAAGTGAGGACCATTTTATTCAGCTTATGATCTTTGGTGCGATTGGTCTGCAACTAGAACTAAATTCATTAGTTTTCGAGGATTAGGTTATGCATGAGCGGACGGCATTCTTGCTTAGGGGTGAAAACTGAACGAATGAATGTAGACCAATATTGAGATTTTACGCAGCCGTACAAGGAGTAGCAGAAACTCGAAGTAGTCAATAGGAGTTAACGACGTAATTCTTAGCTCAAGGTGTCCTAGTCTCTGTTCATTTTTGGTAATTTTTCTATTGAAAGCATATTATAATTTCTTCATCAAAACAAGATCTAACCTATTACAAAAATTTTCCTATGTGAAAGGAGGAACGTTTTTGTTGTATCATATGCTAATCAATTCTCATAAATGAACTTCACTCTCACCCCATAGTCCCATTTTAACCCTATAATCGGTTGCGAGTTCATTCTAAAAAAACACATTTCATCTATTGAGATATGTTACTTAAATTGTAACATTACTACAACCGTTTATTATTCCCCAAAATAAGTCAGCAAACAAATAATTCAATAAAGAAAATTCAGCAACCAAATAAAATCTCTACCCTGATTTCTTGAGACCTGGCAATCAGACGTTCATTTAAAAACGAAAATTAATTTTTCCTGCAAGGCAACATAAGCCGAGCACAGACAATACCTTGATAACGCATAACATTTCTTCAAACATTTGCCAATCACGCGGGAACATGCTAAATTCTTGAGGCAATTTGACTGCAATTTGCCCTTCATGCACGATCAGGACGTCGTCTTGCCGTGCTGGAGGGCTGCGTCTTGTAGCGCGTGCCCGACGTATCTCTACGAACGCCATCTTTATCGACAAAAAATATCGCTCATCAACCTAATTAGCTACTCTTCAATGTAGTTTCATTTAGACTTCACCTGGTAAGATAGAAACGTATCAATTAGCCTGAAAACCAGAATACAGTACTCAGAAACCTATATCTTCTTAAAGTGACTAGTTAACGTGAGCAATTCCCAAATGAGCTCACGAATGTTTTTATTCTGAATTTATTCTTAAGAATGTCTGGAAGAGCTGAAGCAATTGATGACTACGGCTTAACCAAACTTTCTGTTCCATAAACTTATTGCTAACGTTGGTGTGTCGCAGTGACTAAACAGGACACTCAGAACAGAGAAACCACACAAAATTCAGGCATGGCGTTCCCAAGAATGACGAGAAAATATACATTCAAATTTACAAATTCACTCCCGAACGTTTAGAATTGCGGTGAAGTATGTTATTGACGGCGCCAATTGTATTCGCTGGAAAATTGTTCCGCTTAAATCCACCTGAAACACAAGTTGGATTCAATCAGTTTAGAGCTCGAGGTCTATTGAAAGTTGTAATTAAGCCCTAAAGCAAACAAAGTCCTAGATATATTAAGAGGCAGCCCGATCGTGGACATTTGATCTGGCATGCCATCGAATAGCATTTCGCAGTTCAGTTCTCTTTGCAACTGAATGTTGGTAGACATCAAAGTAATATTCCTTTAACTCTCCAGCATTGAGATTAGAATGATCGTCGATCGTCACGTAGGGTGCTCAGCAATGCTTCGCTTGCATTAACGACTGATCAAGCTATTCTTGATCCTCGTCTGTTTTTAAATTAATGACTATTATATTTATTTACGAAACTAAACTTTCATAAGCCAGGAAAAACTGTTTCATCCAGTCTGTGAATTGCATAATCAACTTGCAGTTATGTTTGATGCATTCATAATGTATTGATAATTTGAAGAAAACTATTCAGAATTCCTAGGGAGCACAACACACTTTTCATTAAAATTTGTCTACCATGCATGTAAGTTGTCAAATTAATTAAATTGTTATTCCTTTAAACTTTGAAGCTAACTGCCTATGAATCCTTTTGGGACTACACTATTATCACTTAATTAAATTGCGCAATTGGCGTAATTAAATTTTACCAATAATTGTCCTGATATTAATCCTCATCCAGAGGTGTAGCCGTTTCTGTGGTGGCTCAGTCACAGGACATCTGATGTTCCCAATGCAAAACTCTCGGGCTGGAGGAATCAGTAAAACACTATTATTACTAAACTATCTTAAATAATACTCACAAATGAGCAGATTTTCAATTCATGACAATCAGTAACTTTGCTGGTAGATTTAAACAGTAAAAGTCTCCGTGAACAGTCGTTACTTCTTGATGAGATGCTTCGAATGAACAAGTCTTTCAGTTTTTTTAGTGTAAAAATTTTATTCGGACATTAACTGATTAGTTCAATCGTAGTCCACGATCGAAGGAGGTCCAGGTCCGTAAACGCTATATAGATTCAGAGAAAAGGTCAAGTGGAGCGTGCAAATGCTTGATCAACAGAGCTGCAATGCTGAGCATCTCATGTAACAAACTCGTATTAAAGAAAGAACGAGCAAAAAAGCATACCAATTGTAGTAGTAACGTGAAGACCCGTTCATGCTTTAATCACTAATCGACTATGTAGGTGTGCTATAGCAAAAATACACTTCCAGCAAAGAAAAAAACTTTCAATGGAATTAAATATTCATTTATATTTCAAAATGTAGATGGGTTTCTGTAGCAGCTTTAACGAACAAATAAAACCCCAAAAAAGTTAATGTTGTAAAGGCAGTAAGGGAACCAATGACATTATAACGCAAATCAATTTCTCATAAACTAACGCACTCAAAAAATAGGAGAGCTCAAAAAGAGAAGCAGCCTTCTTCGAATCGCAAACATTTTCAACTTCTACACATTCTTTCAAATACACAGTCACTGACTCAATTCCTGGTCACTGCAGTTGAGTTAGGAACCTTACTGAAATTTAAAGTCCTACAGTATGGAAAAATGATCTGAACTGACTATCAGTGCATTCATAAGGAAAGTTTGAAGAGAACGAACTGTAAAATTGGTCAAAGTGATGGGTAAGGTGGGAACTTCGAGCATTTGCCGCATTTTTGCAGTAAAAATTGATGGATGGAAAGAAATTTGAACCTTGTTTCATTTATTTCCTGAAGAGCAGTGTGATTTCATGAATGGTACACCATTGTATTGTCTCTTCTTACTACCAATAATCTTTCGATCTCAGTGACCTTCCATTCATTCTTTTGCGGTAGCGCCTGGAAAGAACTTTAAGGGTTCTCACAAGGACGTGATGGTCCTCAGCACAGGCGGAAAAGGCGATGTTTTCTTCAAGTGAACTTAAGGCCGTTAAAGTCTGCCCTCGTCATCATTCTTAACCAACGGAATATCTCGACCATTTGCTTTGGATTTAAAAGTCAAAATACGGGATTATATTAGGTTAACTTTGAGTAATCGAAATAATCCATCTCCTATTTTCACCTCAACTGAAGCACCTATTCATCAATAAGATTTTCTCGGGATAAATCAATAAAATTTTCTCCCTCCGAATGTAGCTGATGCATCTATCTCTGTTGAAACGTTGTCTTCAGTTGAAGGTCTTTTCATACAGTTTTTATAGCAAAAATATAGAGCCCTGTGTGATATTTTTAGTCAAACTCTCAGTAGTTTTCTAACCGAATATCGCCTTAACTGACAGATAATGTAATCCAACTCTAGTATATAAATACGTGCAAAAATTGTATAATTTGTTTGCGATGGTTACATTTTTGAATTTCGTTGAAGTATGTATATCGTCAATTTCAATAGGCTCGCACTCCAATTTACGTCTACTCGTAATTTTCGTTGGAAACTGTAGCATTTTAATGCATAACTCTATCTTTCCCTGAGGCTATACACAGCCCTTCACAGATTCACCTCTCCGCAAAATCATTTCTTGAAATGTGGTGCTCAATATACGGCGTCTGTTGCAGTTCAAGGTAATACTTGGAATTGCACTTGAATTGTGCTTCTCCCGAAGCATTTCTTTTATCAGATTACTTGGCAGCGCAAATGCCTGCCACAAACGCAGGGTTGTAATTCCATAGCTCCGTGGTGATGGCTGCATACGGCTCAAGATTAATGTGTAATGCGTTGAAAGACATCTAGTACAACTTGAACGCACGGTTCATCAATGTAAATTCCGTTTCGCAGTTTTCTCGAGCACTGGGCTGGCGCATCCAGTAAACATGATTCTCACCAATCACGGGAGTGAGTTTGGCGGTCAACAATCAGCACTCTCAAAATAGACCCGACAAAGCCTTTCCAATGATTGGAAGAAGCCTCCTCGGTATTGATTTTAGAAGCATAGTTTGACGGTTTGATCGTAAAGTAGCTGGTCGAAGAAATTTCCTCGCACACGAGTATCAATGAGGAGCAATAGATGTTTCATTTTCACGAAAATCTTGAGTTAAATATTTAGTGACGTCTTACCGAAGCAGATATTGCATAAAGATTCGTTTTTAGCTGGGAGGAACAGGCAAAGACTAATTTGGAATAAAATTATCCGTCGGTGCATGAGTTCCGTATGAACGCTCGCCTCTTACAATAAAAAATTCGTGATATACACCAAAAATTTTATTTTACTATACACCCTGTAATTGCACGACATACTTGCACTATTTTCCTAAGACTCTTTTTATCTCGTTGCGAGTGCAGTATTTATTTTACATTTCGGCAGGCCACGGTCGATCCATCGCTCTTCACACCCTCCAGAATCCGAGTCCGGCATCCACCATAACAACTCGCTACGACAACAATGGCAGGTCTTCCACTCGCTCTTCCTCCATTGCAAACTCCACGCTTCACTCGCTGAGCTCATGCATGAAGCAAGGAGGGCGCACTTGCGGTTTGAACCTTCCGTCTGACTCAGCCTACTGCTCTGCGGCTTATGCTGGAAGTCGGCAAAACAACCGCTACTATTCGAGGTCGCCTCTCGAACCCAAACTGAACAGCAACAGGGGCCACAATGTTGGCAACGAGCTGAAAACTCCGTCTGAATGCAGCTTTGCCGAAGTCATCCATCCTCTTGACTACAATGATGACGCCACGAAAGGTGACCCGACGATTGATGTAATCTCGTCAGGGCTCGAGGGCGGGCCTGAAAAAGTGGCACTCAGCATAAGTCCTCTTCTCGAGTGCCCTTCGTCGGGAACTTCGCCTTTTGCTAAGGTTTCTCCGAGCACAATGGAGAGCGATTGTCCCCTTGTGGTGGTCGAAGCAGATGAGAACTTGCTTTCTAATTATTTCAAGGAGCCCCTGACCGGCGCGGAGCACCCCGCTCCAACAGACTTCGAGGACTCGGATGACAAGGCCTGCTAGTCTGTGTGAACCAAGAATTGGTCTTTGTAGGATTTAAGATGATTTGTATACTCCAAACTTACTGTATATTTTGCATATTTATGCTTACAGTGTATGTTCATTTGATGTTGGTACACGCTGTGAAGGATTGATGTGCTTTGAATTTAAAGGTTAGCATTAAAATGGATAAGTAATTTGTTACTTCACCGTGCAGAAAACATATCACATTCATTATTTTATGCATAATATTATTCAGTTCAATATTGTATATTCCTAGTCATGAACCGTCTATATTTTTCAGAATTCTAAATAGAAATGTTCCAATAAATGTTGGTGTACAACAATGTGTAATTATTTTTCAATACCCGCCGTACCAACTTTAGAACTTTTCTATCAGCTGAAACAACGTTTAAAAACGATCACAAATCAATTAAGAAAGATTCTCTCCGATGCGGTACATATCGAGCAGAGATTAACGGCGACGCAAACAAATCTCGCGTGATGGAGCGAAGTCCCTTGTTTCATCCCAAATGCAAATAAAGTGATAACTATGCTTCGTCAACTGTAGGATGAAAGAGAGATAACGTTTCGTAACTGAACGCATAAACTTAGAATTAGGATGTTTTAGATTCCTGTTCTATTTTAGTGAACTAGTGAACAATTTCTGAATATTTCGCTTCTTGTACACTACTTGAAGTCTTTCCAAAAGAAGAATTTCCTTTCGTATTCGATGGAAGCACTGACGGAGACGATGCTTCAACGCATCTTAATCGTTAACTCAACTCTCCATTTAAATAATTCTTTAGCTTCACTGGCAAATAAGAAGGTAATACGTGCGTCAGGGTGCCGTGGGTAATTAATTATCTCTCCCAGCGGGTATGTCTTCAAGATCTCTGAGATAAAAGAATTGAACTCGGTTGAAGAATTAGATCAGAGTGTCGTGTTTTCTCCCCTTTTCCGTTTGTCTTGTATTATGTGAAGGTCTACTTCAGCTGACATTTTGTAAGAGATTCATTATTTCAATTTCTTCAGTTTACTAGCTTCACTTTGTCACTTAGAGAAGCTTACACCGCTATGTTTTGTCGGCTGGAGACACAAGCACTCGCACCTCTTTGGTCTTTTCAAAGTTCTTCTTGGGTGATTACATCAAGTGAAAATGATGATTAAACCCTCAAAATGATAATAATAAAACTACCGGAAACTTTCTCGTTGCAAAATTTATTTATATAATTCTTTTTTAACATCGTATCCATCAAAATGTCACATCAATTATTTGATGTAAATTCAATTTCTTTCATTATTGAAATTCAGTTGAAATTGGAATGAAATAAAATATAATGCAGAGCTTAGGCCATAATATTGGGGAGATTAGTAGCAATACGACGACCGAACTTCATCACACGGGATATGATTTTAAACTTACGCCGTGCCACTCAATAGAATATTTCAAGATGAAATTTCTTATTTCTCAAAAATTTATCTAAACTTATACCTGAACTTTGCCCAATATTATAAAATTCTACATGCTTCTATTTGTGTACAAGGACTTAAAAATGTCTTAAAGTTGTCGACAAATGCGAAACTACACATTATTTCTATTTTTTTCGGTGATACCGTTTTACCTCGCCGAAGACTTTCAATATTCACAGCACGTAACCAACTGTTGATAAATTATACTAACAGGTTGTCTTCAGCCTTGCAGGTCGCTTGGAAAGTATATTGAAATGAATAAGCACAAAAATGGTCATAACTCCAGTGAAAACTCAGCCATTACTTACGTACATCGTATATCGCAAACGTGACATCAAACATATAAATAAATAAATGTGGTTTTCAGACACTTTCGTAATACGATGTATAGATGAGCTGAGTCCGATTTAATTTGAAAATACTTTGGTTTATTCTAGTTCGTTTTTAGAGCAGTACAAATATTTTACTCTCACTATCAGTTTATTTTTTTCACCATCACAATGCAAACGTTTCAACCCTTCATCGTTAGTGTGGATTTAAAAATAAAGTTTCACAAGGATGCTGTTAGTCTTTCATAGAAAGCTAAATGCAGCCTCGTTGCATGTGTACAAAAAGCTAAGGCTTGGGCTTCATAATGCAAAGCTAAATGCAGCCTTATCACTAAAACAAGTTCGTCGGTAAAGGGTTAAACTGCAGTTTATTTCGTAGACAGCATAAAGTAGGTGTTGATGAAACTAGTGTTTTTTTTTTGCACACACCATTGCGTATACACGTATTGTACTTAGTTTATTCCATCATGTAGTATAAGCCTACATGGATGCGGCACTTAAAAGTCACTTGGCCACGGTGAGTTAAGTTGCCATGTTTGGAAAACAAAAGTTCTCCGGTTCTAGTATGTTCTTAGTCTAAATTTTTTATCACCCCGTCGATAAATTTTATAAAATAATCGATAAATATATTTCTGTTGCTAAAATCCTCGATTACTATAAGGTTAGACTGGGTTGTTCCGTCGCCGCAGTCGAGGTACAAAACTCGAGTGGAAGGCTGACATGCGCTGAGCCTGGCGTGACGAGGTGCTGCTCTATTCGCTGGGGCACTTGCGTCGCGCTCCCAGAAATGTCCTCGTGGCTTGGGGACGAGCCTTCCAGAAAATGTTCCGTATTTCCCAGATATGATGCGTGATATACGGGAAAGTTTCAATGATCCTGGGTGGACAGCAACTCAGAATAACAATTCGTCAGCTCGGATATAATTTTATGCTTTAAATTAGAAAATGCACCGCTGTACAACTCTAAAGCCAGTTCGATAACGTCGTTTGACTTTCCTTATTTGAACTTGATTAAAGTCAGAAAAACTGGAAGAGTAAATATTCATTTCCTGTACGTACTTCACGTAATGCTGATTTCATTACATAAAGTTATTTAAGCGACTCGTTCTTGCACCACAATCTTGCATTTCCATAGTTGAATTATGGATCACAGCCATCCAAAATCTTAGGATTACGATACAAATATTCAAATTAATGAAGCTTGGCGTAAAAACTTTACCAGGAAGTTAGCCGTAGATTGTCTAAATCGCTTCAAACGATGGCTGCAGAGAAATTTTCTGTTATTTTTCCTTATTTTGAAGCGCAATGATGTTCTTTCTATTTCATTTTAGCATTTTTTTAACAATCGAAAGTAAGTTATTAGTGCATAACCTATGCTTACAATGTTCGTAATTTTTCATTTAATACAGAACTATTTACAATGCAAGCATTGTTGTTCATTTGAGGTTATTAAAGAGCTTTACTGAGCTCCCACAGCCCCTTGCGCCCTGGCGTGACAAGCTCGTAAGTCACTCGTAAATTTAAGTTTTGCTTTAAACTTGAATTTCTTTAACAGGCTTAAATTCAACTTCCAACATCTGTTAACCAATGGGACGCTTAAAAGCACTTGTTGCAGTAAACCCATTTATTTTTCTTCGTTTGGACATTCGTTCAAACATACAAACACCAAACATAATTATGCTTAGTTTACAGTAATAAATTCATGCACGACTTGAAAGTGTCGGGCTCGAGATGCAAGCGGGCTCCTGACGCTTCCCTGCTTGTCATCAACATTACGGATGGCAACAATTATAAAATCAATTACTCCCGTGAACGTTACCCTATAATGTCAGCATAAATCTTGAAACGATTTCTCTCATGACTTTTGAACTTCATTAGCGCTTCAAAGCCAACGGAGTAAGATCAACTGATATTGCAAAGTGTTTGTCATCTTGTCATCCGATATCAAAAAGCGTACGTGGTCTCAGCAGGCCCAACATAGCCATACAAATCACAAGCTTGGTCCCAGCTGTAGACTTAATTGGAAACCGCATTCGGCACGACTCAGAATGCAGGTTATCAATAAGTTGTACCCCGGTGAGGAACAAGAAGCTCGACCATGTATCATACACAAGCTTCCACAATCTGCGACCCAGCATGCGTTCACGCACAAGTTCAATGAAGAGGAGGTATTTTGAATGCCATGCATAGCACTTATTATTGCATTCTGAGGCACCGATACAGGGTGTTGAAGTGATGCAGCGTGAGTCGAGCGAAGTTTACTTGTGGGTGACATACCACGGAACCGAACTTGCATTAGTGTTGGAGGATCATTAGACACTCGATAGATCGTTCAAGCGTTGATGGTCTGATCCTCGTTTAGCAACAATTTCTCTCATCTCGTTTGGTAACACACCTCAGCGCTATTGCCTCAATCGTTACGAGTTTCAATTCGAAAGTTTCTTTCATCTTGCACGAAATATCACAAAACTAAATAAAGTGACCTAGTAAGAGAACGCTAGCGACTTAGGCGTAAACAAGAGCTTCGATTCGAGGAAACTACGGAGGAAATAGGCTCGATATGATTACTGAAGAAATAGGCTATGGCATTGTAATGAAGTGTTATCACGACGCTATGGGCTATGGCATTGTAACGGCTATAGCCCATGCCCTTACAATGCCCTAGCCCATAGCTTCGAGATAAAACATTTTGCTTGGCATCTCAGTTTCGTAAGTTTTTCTCTCTTTGTAGTTATTCATTGTTGTTCATAACAAGGTGATCTATCATCCAAGCTCCTTGATGTGCGTTACCATTTTTATCTTCTTTATTTCCCTGGAAAAAAGACAACTACAAAAGGCCTTGCTTTGTGTTTCCGTAGCCTGTCAACTGGTCATTCCTTCACCCACGTCTTTCACGCTTCCTTTTTTGTCTTTCATCTTCCTAGGTCTAATTTTACTTTCTTCCGCTCATAAGCAAAAATAATGGAAGATACTAATAGATAAACAAGAGAAAAAATGATTTCGCGCATCTATAGATCCGCGTACCATATATTATCAAGACGTGCTATCGGACGTAGAATAGAGGATGCCACATCAAAAAACATCCCTGAGCTAACTTGTAGTATTCTTGTGGACGTCATTACAGACCGCAAGGCATCGGACGCACCTGCAAAGGATACCACACAAAATTAGCGCGTATCAGACACGACGGCCATCAAAGGATGTCGCTGCTTTGAGGCCGGCATATGCTGTCCACAGTCCCAGGCTCTCTCCTCACAGAAATTCTCGACCTGAGACGTAATTAAGCAACTCAGCTCAAGTCAAACCTGGTCATGGAACTTCCTTATTACGTGCTGGTTCTATTCAGAATAAGAACTGTCTGCATGATACACCGTGGAGGTGTTTCAATTGTCGATCAGTTCGGATTTCTGTGTTATGAGTTTACTCTGAGGTACGGACATTTGAAGGCAACCTCGATTTTCATGGATTGTAGTATTCGAAATCTATCTCAAAATGTTGTTTTCTGTGAGTTTCTATATTATCTCCATGTAATAACACACGTATATCTTAAGTTTTTCTTTCATCCGAGCATCACGCTTTTAAATATAATAACGAAAATTAGCTGCACATAAAATTAACATTGATTTCACGTCCCTTTCCGGGGTACGGCTGAGAATGAGTATAAAGTCAGTACCAGTTTTTCTTACCAAAACAAAAGTTTTCAAAATGCAAACTTTCTAAGTAATTCAAGCCTAATTAACTTTTCAAATAGGCTGAACCTATATGAAAAGGCCTGAAGAAATGAAGAGGATCAATTCGAGAAAGATAAAGAGGTAGACAGGAGTCTGTGGGATCTGGAGAAAACTAAAATTTCTAAGCTAAAGCAGAGAAAGAATGCGGCAGAGAAGAAGAAACATGACAACAGGAAAGAGAGAGAGAGAGAGAATGTTCTTATGAAGATAGAGCCAGAGATAGAGAAAAAATCAACATGAGTGAAGAAGAAAGAAACATGTATGGTATAAATGCCGGAAATAGATAAAATGAAAAACGGACCTACGTGAATGGGGACAAAAACCCTGCTATTAATACAGGTCTAGGTAGTATTCTCTTATGTAATAACACACAGTCCAATGGTTGCTTAGTTGGCTGGTCTCTCCGTTTCCGCATCAGCATTTCATAGGAGAATATTACTGTAAGCTGCACTGATATACGACGGTATCTTAGGTAGGAAACTGAAATATCGTACCAGAATAAATTAATGCAATTTAAAGGAAATTCAATGTAGTTTTTTGTAGAATTCGATATGACAAAATTTAGGTTAACATAGTTTGGTCATGAAAAGTTATTTTCAAATGAAACGAAGATAAACATTTGAAACCCATTATATGAATACCTCTCTGGGAAAATACACTTCATTGCATGAATGAATATGTATAGATATATTTTTTTGATGCGATGCGTATTTCAGTTAATTTACAATCATTAATTTAAAACAAACGCCAGGTTTTTCCGATGTGCTGCGGAGTAGTCACGTAAGTGCAAAGGTCAGAGGAAATACAAGAGTTGAAAGAAATGATAGAGACACTAAAGTTAGAACTCGTCGATATTTCGTGAGCCCTCGTTTTACAAATATTCTTTCCAAATTGCATCGATTTTTTTTAGGTAGCATTTATTAAAAAAATTAATTGTTAATTCCTCACCCTTATCTTTCTGTAATATAAATAAATCTGGGGTCATTGACCCAACTGAGATCCGAAAAGGGCCAATTCGTGGAATCTAAAGGGCTGTCTCCACTCATCAATTCGTCCTGCACTGGGAGAAAGGAAAATTCTGGACTCGTCTGCAGAGATTGCTTGCTTCCAACAGTCTGACCGCCCTCGTTTTTTTTTTCCCAGTCCATGCTCTTCTGAGTGCTTTGTTGAAAAGGAAAAGGTTTCCGATTGGTGGTTCTTCAATGATATCGGGCTTTATTGAGCTCAGGGCTAACAGTTTTTGCTAGAATCGACTCAGTCGAGGGCTTTTTTAACTCTCCATTCACCTAAGCGGCAATTGCCAGGTGATTTTTGAAAGTGTCTGCTATATTTTCGTTAGTGAGTTTTGATGTTTTAACGGAATTACTTCTCTTGTTTGAGATTTTCCTTGACGTTTCAAACTCATATCAACACCATTGATATAATGGGTCTCGAGAATGCGATAGTTTAGCTGTTTTCGACCCCGATACTCCTCCAATTGGGCTCTTAACAAATTCTCCTGTTTTGAATTCATTGAGGTCACATATCAATATTTCTTCACACTACAATAAAATTTCTGCAGAATTGTGCAAAATGCGTACTGAAAACTACAAAAAAAAGAGCTTTAAGCAGTAAAACAAGGAGGTCATTATACTGAATGAGGAAAGCATGTGTTAAATACATTTGCATTGATCATTCAATTTTTTTTATAAATTTTTCCAACAATATTCATTCTCTAAATTATTTTTTCACCGTTAATTTAGGATAATGGTTTTCTCACTGACAAAATACAAGTTGAAAACATCGAGTTATATATATATATATATACCTCAAGTGTGCCTTAATATACGCGGAATTTTACCCGGCGAAAGCTTTTAAAAGTGATTTAAAAATTTTTATATTTTATGTTAGAGGGGAGTACATAAGAGAAAGATCATAGTTGATCCGATGTTACGACTTTTTATGGTCGCACATATTCAATATGTTGACTGTCAAGCACCGTAATTAAGGTGCTGATAAATAATTTTACTAAAGTTCTGAAGAACATAAAATGTTTTGGACATGCTCTCTTAAAATTTTAATAAAGTACTTCTTTATGAAAATCAAAGCCATGTTTGTGAGTTAGTTATGTGACGACAATTACAACTGAACTATAACGATATGATTAGTAATCTAAATTCCACACACAATATTAAGAATATATTTCGCAGAGATGGCAGGAAAAGTATTTTCCCAAATCACTTTGGTGTACTACTGAATTGAAAAACTCGACACTTAACACAAGAAATAAATACAAGTTCAAATAATTGTACGTGATATATCTCTTGATTATATAGACAATTTTAATTACTGGCCATGTGAGAACATAGTTGTAAGAACGGCATAAGCGTAGCAGCGTAGAAAATAAATGAGCGTGAAGCCAGTGGAACATTCTCACGGATCTAACTGGAATACGTCAAGTAAATCTTGTATGCGCGTAAAATACTGTGATTGAAATCCTGTGTCTTTCTGTGATCAAGTCAAGGCGATGAACATGTCATACTTTTTCCGTCAAGCATGTGTTGGCCTCGCAAAAGCCAGCCAGCTCTCAGCTACCGTCGGCCACACAGCCGTCTTGAGAACAACAGCGTTCTACACCCCAGGGAGATGTAGCGCACGGCACTACAAATGCGCCGTAACCAGAGAACGAACGCTTCTTTCGACTTGGAAATAGAAGCTCCATCCGCGCTGATACGTTTCAGAGTCACTTGTCTCGGCAGAAAACTTTGCTAGGATAGGTGCAAACGTTGAGTGGAAGCAGCAGAAGCTGCGTGAGGATCTTAGGTCTAGAAAATGAAGGAAGAATTCGGGAATAACGAACATTTAAAGAACTTACGAGCTAAATTTACCTGCGTAATGACTTCGTAAAAGTTCTAAGCTGTGAAATAAGAACGACAGCTTCTGGAGTTTTTCAAGGGACGTGCGCAACTGAAGCTGAATGTTTCGCGTAAGTGGCTGAAGTTGCGATGTACAGTGCAAGATTTCAAGACTATGTCATGGAGGGGCTTTAAAATTTCAGCCTTGAAATTAAAGCATGAAAGTCTCGATGGAACTTCTAATTAGGATTTGCAAGACTGCAATCTAAAAATTACATTCCGAAATCAGTCACATACAAGTGAGGATCACATTCTTTTCTCCATCATTACAGATAGGTGTTGACGTCACGTTGAGACTCCAGTTGTAATTCTTAGTCCACTAACCTATATATAAAGGGTACCTTCAATGTAATGGTGCTTCCAATAAGCAAAGTTAATAAATCCTTGAATTTGAGCATACCGCTCATGTTTTTAGGGGGAAAAACAGAAGAGAATTCGAATATGTTACAAATATAATGAGACCTTATAAAATCTTTA
This sequence comes from Orchestia grillus, assembly GCA_014899125.1. NCBI lineage: Eukaryota > Metazoa > Arthropoda > Malacostraca > Amphipoda > Talitridae > Orchestia > Orchestia grillus. The sequence goes on along the minus strand of VOMN01050988.1, from coordinate 16,144 downwards.
GCAAGGTTCCATCAAAGTTGAAGGCATATGTTCTTTCAGGCATATATATACGCTTCGTTTACTAGTTTTTCCGTGTGTCCTTTGCGCCTGATGGCAAAAAAGTACTCGTGTACTTTTACCGAGGCCCCCACATCAAGGCCCATACTTTTTTCGTCCCATTATACATAACTGTAACACATTGAGTTGAACAAAACAAAGTTAAACTCATTCCACTGTTTTTCTTAACAAGGTATCAACAAAAAATATACATACGTTTCTCAAGGTTGAATAAATTTAAAAATATGGTTTAAAAAAATGAATTTGAAGGAACGGAAGACACAGGTAAAGAATATAATATTCTAAAGAATATGCCATGAAAATCCATGTGCTTGTTCATTTATTGTTTTTTTCACTTTCGTGACCAATTTTTTGTTTTGCATCTCGTCACTAAAGAGTTGAGACACGTTGATCAAAAATCCTGTCGTAGAGAATAGCATAGACGCTCTATTATGGCACAATATGGCGCAAAATTTTCTTACAATCCATTAAAGGGAGTTCAATAGCGCTTACTCTGAGCTCCTATTCCAAAAATAAAATACAATCTTGATTCACTTATGAGGCCAAATCCAATCACAGGCAATCCTAGAAATGTGTCGTACTTATTTTAAACACCGATTTTTCTTATGGTTAAAATAAGTGCGTCATATCTCGAAAATTGCCTGTACGTTTAAATAAATCGTTTCGGAAATTTTAGCTAAGTATCTCGGCCTTTTTTTAATGTTTTCAAGGGATTGCTGTGATGGGGATGCATGTGAAAAAGCAATAGAAGATGGTAGATAGTTATATATAGAATACCAATACTCAGAACAAGTGTACGGAGACTTAATTGGCATTGGCCTGATTCTCTGATGCTATCAGTTCCCATGGTAACCTTATGAAGAGGTATCACATTGTCAGCATTTTCCTGATGAGATAATTACGAGACTCACCGAGTTGAAACCAGTTTGATCTGACTCGTTTGTAAAGTTAGCAACTAAAGTAGCTGCTTAAGATTAATCCATTAAGATCTGAGACTTAATCGAACCTGAGCCTCCATTAGCCGGTACCCTTACTTTCCACACCTGCTTCCCTTACAACTTAACTCACTGTTACGAGTTAAGTGGATGCAGGCCGAGCTTGTACTGCTAAACTGTTACACCCGTTGTTCTCAATAATATATCCCTACAAAAATCCTAACGATTTTTTCCCTCGCCTGCCCAAAAGTACAGTAGACGTATTTAAATAATCCCAGCCCGTATCTGTGAACAGCGAACCTAGACCTCAGGATGGAGTCGACTGAACCCCCACAACACAGAGACGTGACACAAGTGAATTTAAATTTCCCGAGAAGCCCTTCAGTATTTGATTAACTGCTGAATCCTTGGAGCTCAAGTTACTTGAAACTCAAAAAATTGTCATTTTAAAGAACAGTGGCTAAAGTTTACCGGTTTCTTCTCCACGACGTCAGAAAGATGCGGAGCAGAAATATAAACATAAGGTAGGTCCAGGCAGCGCTCGTATTTGCTGGGCTGCAAGGAAGCGACCGACGATGTTGCCTCGGGATAAACGCAACGAGGAGACGGAGGTTGTCAGAGCAGGAACTCGGTGTTCCGTGCAGCAGGAAACGAAGCGAATGACTCTCAAAGACATTGTAAGCGACTAATGGAAAAATGGTTCTTTCGAATGAAGAGGGAACTCAAAAACTTCCATTGAGGGAGAATTCAGTAAAAAGTTCTAGCGGAGCCAGGTAAAACTCTTCTTCAACTACGTCGCTTGACACAGAGACATGAGGATGTGTTATCGCACAAATGTTATTTCATGATGCCTCCTACTACAAAATTCCGAATAGAAGTCACCAAGGTAAGCAATTCGAATGTTGATTTCAAACTATTTCTCTAGCACGCAAGTATGAACAACGCAACTCAAGTCCAAGCCTTTGGTTATCGCTGAGACAAGCGCTTACTAAATGACTTATTCCCGAAAATGAAAATTCTTCGTGTCGTTTGTGTTCTGGCGAACATAAGAAAACATCACAATTAAATGGAAACGGTCACAACTTTCGAACACGTCAATCAAATGCAAAGCAGGGTACGTGACGTAGATAACGTTGCTGTCAGGCACAGTACACCCATAAAATTATTTCTGGACACAATGAGCACGCATCAGATACGTAGTTCCTTCTGAAATATTTTCCAGCTTTTCTAAATATTTTTCAGCGATTTCAACCTAGAATTTGTTGACATCCATTGGATCCTACCAGAGTCACAAAGTTCAGTCGTGATAGCACAAGGCGAGCTGGAAAACTGCGCATGACTTGAGTTGCAGGAGCTAGCGACACCGTTTGCGCAGGTCGACCAGAAGGGTTGCGGAAGTGGACGACCGTGTGGCGAGTCTTGTGTTCCTAATGTTTGCTAGGGGAACACAGTAGCGCTTTTTAGGATGGAAAAATGATGAGGGAATCAGTTATAAAAAGTTCTGTAAAATCTTCTGATATCATCTTGGACTATTAATCTACCTACAGAAAACATGAATAAATTTGAATGGCGTTGTTAGAAATGCATTCACAATTGAATTGAAATTGAATTAATTCAGTCTACATAAAGTATACGATAATTTTGTCATTTACTACCGTAAAAACTTTAGAAAATGGACTTTGTATTTGGAGCTATCCAATACTAGGGAAATGGCAGCAATGAAATTTAACAATTTCTGCTTTAACAATGTTTCTGCAATACTGAAACTAATTTCTATAAGAAAAACTACCAAACAATTCGAGTAATTCTCAATAGAGTATTCGATGGAATGCGAAACTAATGAGACTAAATGTGGCAACACTGAGATGTACACCTCGATTGTTGATGCCGGTGAAGTGAACGTGTGCGTGGGTTTGCGAAGTGGCAAGTCGAAAGTGTCTGGACTCGTGAATTGAACCCGAAAGGAAAATTTGTGGTTGTTAATACGAACTTGTTTCAGTTTAAGTTTTAATAAATCGTATAATGTCGGAATCAAACGCGGAAAACCTTCTATACTACTTCTTTTTGAACCGATCTTTGTTCTTTTAAAATACTTCATGGGGATTCAATGGATTTGTTATAGAATTATGATAGATTTCACAGATGGGGTTTGGCAGAAAGTTTAGCGTTGAATTCTCTTATAGACATTTTATTTAAGGGGATCGTCCCATTTTTGACAAAGCATGAAGTGTGTTAGATGTCGCTTGCAGCGCAAGTTCGTCGTGCATAAACTAAAGAACTTTGAAGCCGTTGCAAAAGTGTACTCGAAATCGCAAGGTCGTAACAGATTGCATGCTTAGAGCTATTTCCATGTTTCTGGTGACGAACACTGTACCGGCTGCAAAACCCAATACTGTCGGGTTACGTTCTTTGAAACCCATGTTTATCCACTAGGTTAATCTAAAGATCTCGTCATTCTCAGTTAATCGTTGATATTTGACATCACTACGTTGAGCTCTAGTCATATTTAGGCTCAGGGAGCGTAAGATAGGCAATATGTTAGGTTAGTCAGGCTGGTCTATCGCACCCTGTGAGGATGGTGTCCTTAGGAGGCACCGCTAGGTTACCTCCGCCATAGATAGGCCTTTCGGGCTTCTACATCTCAAGCCCACTTTGATTCTATCAATTTTCTCAGCTTCGCTGTTTGCCTTTTCTTGCCTTTAACTACTATGTCACTGTTTCTAAACGCAGGGGATCCTGTGAGAAAATCTTGCGCATGAATCTCCCATCCTCTCTAGTCCACACGAAAAAGTCCCTGATCTTCGCTCTTCGGATCGCGTTTTTTCTGGGTGGGGAACTTTGAACTAACAGTATAACTAAACCGACTCTAATTTCATTTGCAATGACTGAGACGCTTGCTTCACCAGCACTGACGGGTTTGACTGCTAACGCTTTCTTTCATAGACCTTTATTAATTCCAAGACATTTTACCGTTGGGTTTTTTAATCTTTTACGACTACTGATTCGTGAAGGATACGAGGTTTGAGCTTCCTTTCCCAGGGAAGCACTCTTTGGTTAAGCGAAAATCAGTGCCTGAGGCGGGAGTCGAACCCTTGTTTCCCAGCTTTGAGATCGTCACGTCAACCAGTGCACCATGGTAATATTGCTCGATAAAATATTTTCTTATTATTAAGCATTGCTGAAACAAGCAAAATTGTCTTGCTTCACGCTTGGGTCTGGTATGAGCTGCGAAGTCCTTTACACTTCGTGTTTTGGAGACTTAGGACAGCCAGGAGTCATGCAAGGCTCACGGTTTCTTTGTAAATTTACGGTGACAATGCCGTCGTCTTATTAACTGTTCACCACATGGATGGATTAACTTCGTATTTAGCCACCTGATTTCAGTTTTTTAGTTTTAATTTTATGCTGCTGTCAGCCCAGCGTTCTGCAATCCCCTCCTTCCCAAGCCCGAGACGAGGATTCTTTTATCGATAAACTTCATTTTGTGAAGTTCAATTCCATTTGAGCATTGAGACCCCGCAGCAGCGTCGTCTTTGAAATTACAATTATCTAAATGTCGATCTAGGGGTTCTGGCCAATATCGATAATGTGGTTCTTATGAGTAACAACGGTAGAGAGGAAAACAACTTAGTTTCTTAAATGAGCTTGCTCAAACTTTCTGTACGATCAAAACGATATTTGAGGTGCCCAAAAAAAACTTTTTGAACATGTTCCTAAAATTCTTTTTCCGTCGACTTGCTAGTCGGGCAATCTTGGGCTGAACAAATTCAAAATGTTCTACCCAAGAATTATTGAATCCTAAAAGCGTTAGACTTGACAAAGGTTTCTTCGTGTAATTTACTTGCATGTTACGAGTAAGTCCCCCACGATCCTTGAGACCTCTGTTCAATTGAGAGATAACGTAGACTGCAAGCATCTCATCCTCTGGTTAGTCTAGCGTGGTACTTCTAATCGACGGTTATCAAAACCTGTACGACGGTGATTAAGCACTCATAATCATTCAGGTTGTTAATATAACTAAAGTTTGCATAAAACTTGAGATCTCAAACGGCGCTATGTGTGTACAAATGTGATCGAATGTACGGTTCATTATGAAACTAATATTTTACATGCTTCTACAGATTTCAGATTTAGAAATGTCCCGTAAGAGATATTGGGCTTATGATGAAAAATTTCGAGCGTTCATTGCCGAGATTGATCGCATTTCGAGCGACGCTCACTTTTGGACTATGATCAATGAAATTAGACTAGTATCCGACCCTCACATATCTGTTACAGCTGATTACAGAGACATACACGAGTATTTAGTCTATGAAGTTACTTACGAAGAAATAAATCTTTTTGTGAAAGGCATATGCAAAATTACACGGAATCTTCTCAAACTGAGGCCTGAATCATGGTTTCAGAAGCCAATGGCAGCTGTTAAAATTCTTCAGCAACTCGAAATCATGAGACTTGGTGTTCTCAGACTTGTGCTAGTATTCGATGATCCATTTGAGTATCGCAATCTCGGCAGTGAAGGCGAATTGTTGTATTTTTTATTCAATGAGGGAGTCGATACGTTCATGAATGATGTCAAAGAAATCGTATCTCTAATCATAAATAAGGCTGGGCCCGGTGAACTATTAAAGAATGATGTGGACTCGAAGTTGATAAGTTATATGATTTCCTCGCTTTCTGTTCCTCCTGCGGAAGAAGCAACTTTAAGTCTTCTGAGGAGAAACGTCGTGAGCAATGAGTTGATGGCAAAAGTTCTCTCTCCTGAACTGATGAACTGGTGCGAAGACTTTATGAAATGCAGTGGAAGGTGCTGTTTTTGCGGCTACCGCATCAAAACAAATTTAGATTGCGTGATCACTGCTCAATGCGATCATGTTCACTGTGTCTACTGTATATCAAGACTCATGAGTCCCCTAGATTCGTAAGTTATCTTCTTATATCATAACCCACTCTTCACAGTTTATCACATCGAATTGTGTGCATAGATGATAGATTATATTAGTATTTAGAGTCGAGTTCAGTTAAATGTCATAACGTTTGTCTGTAAATGGTATCCTTCTCATGTGGCGAGTGTAGCGACCATTATCCTAAATGTGTAGTTGTGTAGAAAATCGTCCCCTTAACAGATGACCTCAACAGCTCGAGGAAATTTTTTTTAACTGCGATTGTACTAGTGTTACAGGTGTGCATATTTTCTTTCCTGTATGTAAACGTACTCTAATAATTTCGCAATTTTTTATTTTTGATTGGGATAATCCAAAGAGTATAATCCAGGGTTCGTAATGTTCTCTGGTTTATCAAAAAGTCATCATGCTCTATGGCTTGTGCGATTGATAATTATGTTCGTTTGTATTTGGCTCCTGCCCGTTTTATTAAAAGATGTTCGTAGTTAAAAGGGGCTTCGTGTGGGGTGCTAGTGTTAGTTATGTGGTCGGATGTAAGAAGTCCCAGTTTCAAGATGGATATTGTGACATTTTCTAAAGAACTGTTATTATTGACATTTTATGTGAAAGAAATATTGGAAAGTTAGATTCTACACATTCTTCACTTAGGTGAAGGTGGTATTTCATTGAGAAAGTTTTGAAGCTTAGATACACAGGGTGTTTCACAAAAAAGCGGTACCCACTCAATAATGGTTTCCCATACCGCTAATACTATCGTGCATAAAAATATAAGCATTTGATTAAAATCATTTACTGTACACTCCAAACTGCAGCTTACAAAATAGTATCTAATAGCAGGTAAAATCGTATCTTGTGGTCCAATTGAGTTAGGTTACTTAAGTTCATCTATCGTCTGCTATGGAAACCGGCGTCCCCCCCCAGGAGGTGAAGTTGGGTTGTCTCAGCTATATATATATATATGCCTTGGGGATTTGTTTCCAACCTTTTCCAATTATCTTGTATATTTTATTCCTCCTCCTTAACTTACTGTTTCTATGCACAGGCACAGGGAATCTTGTGTATGAATACACCTGCGCTTAGATTCCACTTTTTCCAAGGTCTATACAAAATGGTCCCTCCTTTTTGCTCTCCTTGAATTACATTCAATATGGGAAGGGAGTAATAAACTAATTTAATCCTTTCACATGTTACCCTAACTTATGGGACATTGACCTATGCGGGAAAACGTACCCAGAAATGAGCCACAGTTGTACTGAAATCGTACTTCTGAGAAAACTGAGATTGTATCCCTCTTCTCGACACTCGCGAATGTCTCATTTGACCCGTTTACGTTCATATGGACTTCAAAATCGTTTCGCAAGGACACTGCTAGTTTTTTCGTAATGTAAATGCAGCCTTATTGCGTGTGTACATAAGACCGCATCTAGTTTTTCGTATCAAGCTAAATATAGCCTCGTCGCAAGAATAATTTGGCCGTAAAAGGTTGAAACCTAACTTTTAAAATGTTTTAAATAACCAGGACTCCTTCCCTTTCAGAAGCGACTCTATTCGTGAGTGATTCAAACAGTATCATCGAGCTCGGTATTTCTTTCATAATATGTACTCTTAAATACATCGCATATTTTACATCCAGAATTCTTAATCAGTCTCCGCAACTCTGGTGTTTTGCACTTGAAGATTTTATTTCAGATTCTTCATCGGCTTCAGTTGGACTTGCAAATATTTGGCAGGATATGCCCTGATACCGTGTAGTACTACGGCTCTCCATAGCGTTGCAATAAATCATGATAGCAATAACAAAAACTGTGAATTTGACCTTTTTGCATTGGTAACGGTTTCGGCCAATGGACTAAATAATTGTTCTATCAAAATAATTACAAAAATCTCTCCCACACGACCTAACAAACTCTGTGTTTGAGTGTAGTGCTGAGCTGGACACCGCGTGGGCTGTGACCCCTCGGAGGACAGGATAAGCAGTAAGGGGAAGATTGTCTCGCGTGTGCTAGGGAGACTCGCGCCCTCGGGGAGCACTGTTAGGTTACATCAGCCATTTATAAGCCTTTGGGACTTCATTTTTAATGCCCACTTTGCTACCTTCAATTTTCTTACCTTCTTCGCTGTTTTACCTTCATCTTCTTTCCTTTCATTCATGACTGCCGTTTCTATGAGCAGGTGATTCTGGATGGAAGCACATCTTGTGCATAGATCATTTGTACTCCATAGTGAAGGCTTTCTTCTCTTCGCTCACTGCATCACATTTCATGTGGGTAGGGATCTTTATACTAACTAATAATCTAATCTGATCTCGCGTGCTGAGGAGCGATATGTCATATTATAGAAACTTTGATAATGTAGCTAACAGCAGAGGGAAGACTGCTAGATATTAGTGATAAGGGGTAACTGGCGTGTAAGGAACGTTAAAAACTCATATATTCGTATTCATACTCAAATACTCAACGCGAGTCGAAAGCTAAACAAAACACCTCGAAGGTACCATATTTGACACGTTCGCCTGTATGACACTGGAGCGTGGCAGGGAGAGGCAACCTTAGTTTCGTCGAAACCTAATTGAAAGGGAACTGCGACGAAATCAGAAAACATGAGAGAAAGAGAGAGAGAGAAAGAAAATGCTGGTATAACCGTCAACTTTGTACTGCCATTGGACTTTTAAAGCTACGGCTGGTGGGACTCTTCTCCCACAGGTTAGTGCAGTTGTCTCCTTTCAAGAAAGAGAATCGATAAAGAATACAGCTCGCATATCACGGAAATCAAGTTATATCATGAAAATTTAATGCTACAAAGCCTAAACAAAAAATACCAAGTGCAAGATTTTTAACTTATCAAAAATTGAACTTACAGAAAATCAGTAATGCCCTTAAACTGGGAGGGAATTATATAAGCAGCAAGTTTGATAACGTGAAGGCGTTCTAACTTGAACTGTTGCGCCACCAGATGTTAAGACTGAGCGACAGTGGCACAGGAACAAACAATCCTAACCTTGACGCGGCGCTCATTGCAGAGTGACTCGGACCGATCCACCCCACGAACTATCGTTATTAATGGCGCAAAGGCAAACAAAGATTTACGTGACAATAGAAACATCATTGTTTGCAAAGCTGATGAATTTAACAACTAAGTTCTACTCAACTACGGTACATATAAATGCAAACCATACCAAAACTTGAAAACCGTCAGAAATTCTAAATACTAAAGGAGCCAACGGAGCAACTGAGGAAAGGAATCAACAAAATCCAACCTACGAATACTGCCGTCTCCTACTCCCTTGGACTCGAAACGCTCGAGGGCCATTACGCACCAGGTTATGTGTGGCAATGCAAAAATTCTTAAGTGCAACGGATACACCTTTAAAGGCTTATAATATCACAAGTGCCAGCTGTAACCTACTAAGTCACCAACGACTTGAATGCCATAAAGCCATACATGCCGCAGGAATACATGCTGAAGTCAACCGACGAATCTATCGCAATCATCTGTAGTAGTGACCAAAGGGCATTTTAGCCTCCATGGACGTGGAGTCCCTATTTACTAATGCACCAGTCGCAACGACCATTGCAATAATAGTGGACAATGTATAACATCACCCCGCCAACAGCCCTGAGCCGGAACAACCTTCAGAAATTGCTCACTGTGTGCACGACAGTGGCGCCTCGCTGCCACATCCAAGGGACGCTCTGCTGACGAGTGGACCCAGTGGCAACCCCATGGGTTGCCACTGGGACAAACGCAAGAAAATTTTTACATGTCAGAGAAAAACAGGTTCTGCACTCTTCTTTTCCTAGATAGACCATATCCTTATTGCCGGTTTGCTAATATTTTCGTAGAAGTAAAGAATGAAGGGTAATTAGTTGCCCAAGTCTAGATTGCAACAGTGTTCGGTTTTAAATTTTTTGTTTGAACTAAATTTGAACAAATTACGTTTTTTAGACCTTTTGGTGGAGCAGTGTTACGACTGCTTTCAAACTGCTGTTTTTTGTGAAAACTTAAAGTTCTGGAGAGATTTTGAACTTTGATTCAGATGCCGTCATCCAGTCCAAACGAGGAATTATTAGTGCTGAACTAAATTGAGCATGTAAAATCAGGAAATCTTGGTGGCACTATAGAGATATTACGCATTAAAACCTTTTGATAAATAATCGCTTTCCTAATTCTCTGATAGATCACAAAATCGGTTTTTGAGCCAGCGTGTTTCGAATCCCGAGGCCACTCTAGAAAACTGGTCCAATAAACATTGTCTATTACGAAAACCAAATTTCATATTATAACATGGACGAAAGGGTAGTGAAAGATATTAAACATAACTTTGTGAAACCGGTTGAGTCATGCATGCATTCAATCATACGTTTATTACAAAAACAAGGAAATTAAAGACCTAATTGTGCACAACAACTTGGCTAAATCTTCCTATAGTGGCCTTGACGTACGAGTCCAGGGTGGTGTATCAGTTTAAGTGTAGTGAAAGCTCGAGATAATCGGTACATTGGACTCGCAAAAATGAAATCACAGAATAGACTCAGCTTCTACAAATGTCAGGGGGCCATATTTGATCACTTCAATAATGTGCAGGACCGTAAACCAATTGAAGATCTTTGACAATGCCAGTATTGTATACTATGCTTCCAATAGACCACTGGAATATCTTAGAAGCCCTCGCTATTTATAAAAGTAAAGCGAACCTTTATAAAAGCACCATGAATTTGTATGCACTCTTATTGTTCAATGGGTATGCGAACACTAATATTATTGGTGCGTGAGCTGGTTGGGAACTTCCTGACCCCTGCCGCCATTTGGTGTCGGACGGGCAGAGGGTTTTGGATGTAACGGCAGAAATGAGTTAACTCGAGCCCAATTTTCACTTTCTAGTGTAGTGTCGTACACTTCAGTGGTATATCAAGTAGCATTACTTTTGACTCATTGGAATAATTATTACTAAAATTTGTAAATTTCAGATTAATTTGCTTGAGGATGATGTTAAAAACGTTGAAACGTCGCCATTTTAAATATTTTGACCTACAGGTGTTATTTAGCTATTATCTCGCGTTGAGTATTTTAAAGAATACGAATAGGAGTATTTTTAACATCCCTTACACGCTATGAACTAGAAAAATGTATGTTGGTTGAATACACGGCAAATACAGACACGGTTTAAAACAGGAAATATAATAAGAGAAAATAGAATGATTCAATATTAGTCCTGTACAAACGAGTTTTTGCACACTTCACTATTAAATTCGAATTTGATGCTGCTTCCCAGGTTGTGCCACGTATTCAGCTGCGCCAAGCCGTTAAAATTCTTCGCTTCAATCGACACCGTGAGTAGATTCCTGAAGTACAACAATGAACAAGAAACCGAAGCGAAAATTAAAGCCCAAATGGACATAGAAGCCGGTAGCCGTATTTTCGAGCGTGCTCTGAGTAAGTACCCAGATATTGGACAGAAGACCTGCGAGTCCTCAGCGGCTGGTGGAGGAAAAACTTCTGTGGCTGGTGGAGGAAAAACTCCTGCGGTTGGTGAAGGAAAGACTCCTGTGGTTGGTGGAGGAAAAACCCCTGCGGTTGGTGGAGGAAAGACCCCTGCGGTTGGTGGAGNGGAAGACTTCTGCGACTGGTGAAGGAAGGAAGACTTCTGCGACTGGTGAAGGAAGGAAGACTTCTGCGACTGGTGAAGGAAGGAAGACTTCTGCGACTGGTGAAGGAAGGAAGACTTCTGCGACTGGTGAAGGAAGGAAGACTTCTGCGACTGGTGAAGGAAGGAAGACTTCTGCGACTGGTGGAGTGCTGAGTAACCAGGCATAAAACAGCTATTGTGCTAGCTTGACGTTAGCGCATTTATCCGAAGCTATCTCTTTCCTTGATTTTAAACGAATTTCAATAAAATTTTGATAGGAAAATAAGTCTGACCTCGATGATGCAACCTGCGGTGAAGAATGGCTTCCAGAAGTCTGCTCAGCCACAAGTTCAAGCAATGCAGTCGATGACTGAGCAAGTTTTCTTGCTATTGCATTGAGGAAATCGCTTGTCTCGACGTCTGAATCTGTATTTTGATTTATATTTATCTTGCGGTAGCTTTCTCCCGATTGATGAATCCGGCCAAATCCCACCAAAAGTGATTGATTGTGTAGGCTTTGATGACTAATGATTGCTGATCGCTCTTCGACCACAAACCATTTTTCTTCAGAAGGAAAGTTTAGCACTGAGCGTAACGAGAAATAAAGGTTGTATTAAAATATAATTCGCTCCCAAATAGAATGCATCAGTTAAGACCAGTTAACCCTTCGCAGTTACGTGGTATAATACTGGATTAAAGCATCGGCTTTTTACCAACCCTATCAATAAATTGTCCCGATTAGTATTTTCGACAGGAATAGATGGTAGGATTTAGCTAGTTTGTATATATATATTAAAATGATGCCATATTCTTTTGTTGCATGGTTGCTTAGTTTTTCATTTAATCAGTTGAAATAAAAGTTAATTTTCCTGCTCGCTTTCCTCTCTTCAGTTCGGATCATATATCCATCATCCGCAGGACTGTTGAACCCCGAGAATAGAGAATTATTTTTGTGTAGTTTCTTCCCATCGTTTAACAGGTGCTGAGCGTACCTTGTATCGAGCCCAGAAAATAGTAGTACAAAGGTCTTTGAGCTTCTCATCTAGGAAATACGTACAGGCACATCGGGTAGAACCAAAATATTCAGTGCCATGTATGAATTTCCACATGTTTTGCAGCTGGGAGGTCGTAGGCCGTGCCGCTGCGCTTGTGCAGTTAATTGAACGAAGTAAAATTAATTTGAAATCTTAAAACTGCTTGTATTGAAATAGCTTAGTATCCTAAAAGAGCGATTGCTCAGATTATTCCACGAGGCAAAGCCTGATAAAGCGGGAATAGACTACGATGATGGAATGCCAATGTTCTGGTTGTCTTTGCTGTAAATCAAGAAATATCAAACTATTCGTATTTATTCGTCATAAATGGTGCTAAGCTCGATACATTCATCTGCTAAGTACCCAATTTAGATTGCATTCATCAATAAAATACTATATCCATTAGAAAAACGTATTGTCTAGCTTTGATCATTCGCGTCTTACTTTGCACGATGTGAAGCCAAAAAGTTAGAGTAAAACAGGAGGCGTACGCTAGGGCAACACGCATTGAAAATGAGGATTATGGCAACGTGGAAAATTTACTAGCTCGAAGGGAGGCGACGTTTTCACGCTTCAGGTGTATATAAAACGCTGATTCATATACTACGAACTCGGAAGTGACGAAGCGAACTGCGAGATGACAGTACAAGCGTGTGATACAGGGTTCACAAAATGGTGTTCGCCATAGTCTGAAAATGTGACTAATTGATAAAGTTGGATTAAGAAAAAAAAGTCGCCAACATCACATTTCCACAAATGAGGCCGAATTGGCTGTGTGAAACCGATGTGATACAAAACAAATGTCAATCCGCGAAAGGCTAGAAAATGCTAGGTGGTCCGTAAAGCTCAGAACACTTTTTACCTGCGACAAGGAATAGTAAACCATACTTTTGAAGACGTTTAAATCTCCTGCAAGCTCTTTAATTCCCGTCGTTGATATTCTTTCCACTTTACGAGAACTTCAGCTTTGAAGACACACCTTGTGCTGTGGTCGTTTTTGAAACTCTAGCTTCCGATTTAAATTTTGATTAGTTAATTCACACGCAGCGTGTTAAACGAAAAATTGTTTTCGCTAGTCTATGTAGCATTTTCATCTTGCCTAAAGAAAGTATGTAACCACTCGCATGTGCAATTTTTCGTTATCTATTTTGCGTCGTTAAAGTCTTGGAAATTAATTCTGAGATTCAACAATGAGCAAACATCTGTACATTCGGCATGTTAAATCTTTATTTGTAATCTAATTAGACGCAACAAAGGTTGTCTACTCGTTGCCTACGTATTGGGCCACCGGTGTACCAACCAACCATGGTTGCCTAATGGTTTGCCTGGGCACATTCACTCATTTTACTTGCGCTTGCAGAGAACCCTCATATTTGAATTATCAAAATAACTTGATACAATAAATTCCCAGTAAAGAGAGAGAGAAAAAAATTATAACATTTCTAACTTCAAAGTATGAAAGTGTCGCCGAATTCAAATTTGCCGCCTTCATGGAACAGCTTAGGTGTTAACATTCATCCTTTGGAAAGGTGTTAAATGACAGTAATTATTCATAATTATTCTCTAAGAACTTTCCCGGCAATTTAATAGTTGCTAAAAATGCACACGAAATATATACGAGTGTTGAATACTTCAACTAAACGCTTCAGAGATAGCTCAATTTTATTCGCTCTTGTGTACCAGGAGTGAAACGATCGAGTCAGGATTGGCGAGGGCTGTTTCGTACGCCTTGGTTGATGAAGGCTGCGTTATACTCCTAGGTTGGTTGATTGGTGAAGGCTATTTTATACTCCATGATTGGTGAATGCTGTTTTATACTCCCCAACAGAAAATAGCATGAATCTACACATGGCACCAGGATATGCATGAGTGTCGATTTTAAATTGTAAGAAATCTAGAAAAATCTCGACAACTAAACGAGATGAGAAAGTGGGTTGGAATCAAAATATGAAATGATATGGACTTTGAGCTCAAAGGTATAGATACGATTTTATTGTTGCGAGAAATATAGTCGTTTTGACTTCGAAATTATAGGTGCAGAATAAGTCTAGTCAAACTATTCATTAGGACATTTCAAGCTTATAAATTTTCTTATAAAGGTAGAATGAATAAGTAATTCATCGAGCACATCCAATGGAAAGAAATGAAGAAAAATGAAAAAATCTAGAACAAAAACGAAAAAGTCAGAAATTAAGATTGACGAAAATAATGGAGAAAAAATGTACGTTAAATGCTGGAACATGGCTTCACAGAATTGTGCGAAACATTTGCTGCGCAGAAAGTAGCGTGATCGGAGTGGCCGGGCGAAAGTGTCAGATCAGATAAAGTGCTTCAAGCGACGTTTTCTTATTCGCACACATTGTTTCGCAGTGAAAGTTTGTTGAGTATCTAGTATATCCGTTGTCCCGATTTTTAAATCGAGTTAGTGCAAAATGGAGTGTATCGCAGTTCGGCTTATTGGATATAATATTTAGAATTGGATGAGAGAGTGGAATTTCTAGGAAGCACTGAATTGACTTCGGTTTGAGAGGAGAAGTGTTCAACGTATAATAAACTTTCATTAGATTTTAAGTGTTGTTTTCAGTTGGTTGCCCGACATCCGAAATGCACAAAATAGATTCGTTATCGCGCTGAGCGTTCCTAATCTTTCAAGCAACCTTGCAAACGATTTTACTTGAGCCGTACAAGACTTGAGTGTGAACAGCTTGCAAAAAGCGTACAAGTAGACTAACTGCACATCATAACATCGAGGCGCAGTAAGGAAAGGACGTTACTGCAGAGTTATTCGAGATAATGTTCGTAAGTAACGTACTATTTATTATTTGTTTTCCCGTAGGTGTTAATTGCTACCAACTATCACACTGATATCGGTGTTTCAATTTATTTCATTTCTCAGAATATTTGCATGGTCTTCGTTGATGTAAAAACAAAGCCAGAATCGTCCGTGAGCAGAACCGAGTAGTTTGTCAATAAGATACGAAGCTGCAACTATAGCAATTCGTTTGGATATTTACTTATGTATTTATAAAGTTTATAACGTTGAGAGCAATTTTATCTATATTTTCATAGTATATCTTGTCTTGAAACTTCATTTCTCTCCACTCTTCATGCATATTTGTTTATTGTATACATACCTGCAGCCTCGGCACCACAGGCTGCCAGAGCTGTGGGCCCACTAAACACCACTTGGTGATCAACGCAAAGAGGCGCGTTGATGCGCTGTCCATGTCCGAGAGTAAAAGTTCATGTCGAGTTAACTTCATCTCCCTGAGTGCTGTATGCAATCTTACGACAATTGTAGCCATTGCAATTCTTTGTTACATGATTCGCGTTTGATTGCTACAGCGGCGCCCTCGTAAATAAGCCTTTGCGGCAGCAGAGGACTAAATGCATCCCGTTTCGTTAGGCTACGGCTAGTTTTTTTGTACAAATTTGATCATAGTCTTATACCCCGAGCATACAGAAGGCTGTGACAAGTTTTCTTAGCGAGAAAGTAAGAAAAGAAGGAAATAAAAATAGTACTCTCCAAAAGTTGGTTTCATTCAAAGTATATACCTTTTAGTTTTTCAGTTAGTGAAATTACAGCCT
>VOMN01050985.1:0-18356 GCA_014899125.1 Orchestia grillus | reverse complement strand
ATCTTGGGGACGGAACTGGGCAGAAATTTTTTCATGGACATTTGGGTCGCCGCTCGTAACGCTCTAATTAATTCCCCAAGAGCGTAAATAAATAGTTACACCAATATAAACTTGGCGTACCTGTATTATTTTATAGTATAGATTATCTGGTAGAATGAGCGCGTTTTGTACATGGCCAACCTTATGGCTTACAGTATTTCGCAACACCTGGACTGGGCTCGAGACCAAGTGCCATTTTTCTACCTGCTCGAAGGATACGAGCGAGAACCTCTACGTTAAGGTCACGTCACAAATAGCTAGGGAGTCACGAGCGAGCGCAGCCTCCATGTAACACGCGTCTCCGTAACACGAGTCAGGTATCGGAGCGTTACGCTGGTGGTGTGTGACGCGTTACTTCTACCGCTGGGCCCGCAAGTTTACTTTGGTGCCGGTCGCGTCCGTCAGGTTCCCTGACGTCCCGATATGGTTGCCCTTTGCCCATTTTTATCACACTCGGAGTTCTGTCTCCGCTGAACTTTTACAGGTATCGAGTTTACGTTGCAGTGCCGTGCGCGTAAGGAGTTTTGGAACTAAATTGCCCTTATACCGTATAGCAGCGAGGCTGGACTATATGAACGTCAATTTTGTTCGATGAAATTCCTTCAATCATATTTTAATACGTACATAATATGAAATTACACTTACATTAATATTCTCCAAAGTAATGCTGATAGTGGGATGGAAAGACCAATCAACTAACTACCCAAGCAAACAGCCAACAAACCGTGTAGATTTTGTGCACTAAAATCGTCCGAAAATGTAACGAAGTTATCTCTCTCAAGACAAGTCAGATTTTCTCTTTGCGTTCTTCGAATTCATCTTGCTGGTCTGTTCCGTGTAGCCTTAAAAGAATGCCGCAGTTTCATAATTAGAATTGGATCAGAAGGTACCCTGGCAGAGAAGTTATCAGTAAATCAAAACCCCATTGCAGTTCTCAACCCTGGAACAGACTTACACTTCATTCTCAGCCTTAATTAACAACCGAATGTATGCACTAATTCTGTTATCTTGAATACCGGTCGTATCGTGGATACCGTTTCAACTGAATTACAAGCTATCCGAAGAGGCATCGCTCAGAGATGGGGGTCGGTGTTCTCATTACTGAGCCCTGGACCCACGTAAATACGCCCGCGTGGGTGCCATTTGTGCCAATTTTTGCCTTGTGCGTTTTTTTCTCCCTTGTCTGGGGCAGGTTTTCCCTGAACGTGGGTTGCAGCGAGCTTGTGTTAGTGTCTTTGTTCAGCTGTGTGTGATTAAGAATTTCGTGATTTCGTGCCCTAAGTGGTTTCTTTGTAAATGATCTTTCGTCAGTCATGGCACGAGTCTCGTTCTCTCATGTAGTCATGTGTTTTTTAGATTTACTCAAACATTTGACTTAACTGGATCAAGATAACGTGGTTGAGTATTTCAACATGAATGCAGGCGATTTTATTGCTGCAGTTGCAAGGTTAGTCACGCTTTCCCGTAGGACTCGGATTTCGGTATCGTGGCGTGTACAGAGTTTTTCTCTCTGCTGACTTGTTTGTGTCCAGCAACTCTTTCTTACCGTTAGTACGTGGGACGTACGGCCTCAGGCTGCTTCTGAAGTCTTCCTATCATTTTACGTCCATCATATTTACTACGAAACTTTAATGTAGTTCGTTCGTCGCACTCTCTTATGACCAGTGATGCTATGACTGAATTTTTAAAAGCGTTATTTCGAGGGGATCACCAGAAGAATCGACGATAGTATCGATCTGATTTCGGACGTTCTCCATTTTGCTGCATTTGTGATATGAGTCAATGATACTACTTTTGTTTCGGATAGTTCTTCGCATTCGTCACGTTCAAATGGCAGGAGCCCTCAAGAATTTCATTTATCAATGCGATGCTAAGTTTGTGACGTGTAGGATTCGAATATATTGTCATGGCCATTAAGATTGAAATATTTCTCTCTATAAATGACAACTTCAGCATCACGCCTTTTGAATTTAGTACGATTGTGATGCAGCTCGGAGGTCAGAATCGTGATGCAATCAACTTGTGTTTCCAAACGACCTCTGCAGCCGTCAATGAAGCATGGTCGACGTTCTCTCTCGACACTCGCTCATCTCGCAATGTAGTTTACCGCCTTATAATTAAACCATTGATATTCTAGGTAAATTTCAGTCCCTGTGATGCGAACACGCAAGTCGAATTCTTCGTTTTGACGCGACCCATGAGCTGGTGTCTGGGCGACATCGCTCGAGCAACAATTTTGAGAGGAAGAGTTACCGTGTACAAAATTCTATATATTCTCGTTGAAGGATTGATTTAATTTATGAAATTTACGATTATGATTATCTTTCGATGCTAAAAAAGATTGTATTATCTTCTGTTTTGGGTGCGCGCGTTCTCAGAGAAACCCAAAAAAAATGAGAGCACCTTAAAAAAATGGATGAATTCCGAACGACGGCATCCGAAGAATTTTATTTATATCCCGGGAAATTCAGCAATTTTTTATTTATAGCGTACGATATGCTTTCGAACAGTTTCAATTCGCTTATTCTTAAAAAAGATGTATCTGGGGATGAAATTAGGCGGTGACACGTTGACTCCGATTCTCCACACAGGTAAAATTGAATGCCGACAAATATCTCTACTGCGAATTTAAAGAAAAAGGATTTTGGTTTCACAAATTTGGTTACTCTACTAATTTTCTTTCTAATCAGAAGTAGCTTATTTGATTGATGACCACACAAATTTGAAGAAAACTCGAAAATTTGTATCTATGCATGATAGTGATTTTGTTACATTAGGTTAGGTTAGATAATCACGTGTACTATGTATGACCCACTTCAGAAGAGTCAACGTGTTAATTAATGTGATGGGAAATATCTCCCCGCTCGAGAGGGAATAACAGATGACCAAGTTTCCGCATACTCCTCTATGGCTTTTTTCAAAATTCGGTATAGAGTGAAAGGGAATTGCATTTCTTACAGTAACTTAAGCGTGAATTATTCTAAAAGAAGTTGATATTTTTGGTGCTGGTTGGAGGAGCACAGCAGGAGCGTTCGTTGAGGCGCTCAGAGGACTCGGTAGAAAGTTCGTCGCCGGACTTTTTCCAGCATTCCTGCGACCGCCGGCAACGAGCAGTCGCTGGAGCGTCGGGCTGTACAACAAGCTTAAGATTCCATGAATTCAAACGTCGTCCCGATCCAACATGACGACAAATGACCGTGGCGTCCATTTAATTAGCAGCCTCGGGGCATTCAGGTCAACGTGCTATTTAAATTTTGCTATGGCTTGTTATCTGGGGAAGTGGTTTTTTTCGCATGATGAAACTGGAAATGAATTCAATTACACCCATACTCAACGGGTGTAATTGAATTATTTTATGAAACAAAGAACTGAGAACCCGTGCAGATTGCCAGCGAGTGCCCCTTTCTCACGGTTAATTTAATAGCTACATTACACTATCGCTTGCCGTTGGTAGGTGCCAGTATTTTTGTTTCACTACAGTTGGATTACGAAGAGTAAATACATTTTGACTGCTGTATTTTTGGGGAGGCTCTTGAATAAAAGATTTTATATTTTACTAACTGAAGCAACCCGAGCGTAAAATATAAACACTATACCGCAAGGGATCTGGAGTGTCGGTAACGGGGGAATCTGCCCTAGTGATGAAGGCTTGACCCTAATCACACTTACACAAATTGCCTTCGAGTTCTGGAGGTAAAAGAAGTTCATGCATCGCTTTTATGTAAGATATTCCAGCTAATCCGTCAGTGGTGAGAACACGCTGCGCCACATACCTAACGTTTGATTACGTCGCTGTTGCGCAGGTGCAGTCCTCTCTCGATGTTCCATAAGGAAAGTTAATCTGATTATACGCAGCTCCGAACGCTAGGCGTTACCTGTGCGGAACCACCCGGGACAGGTTTTCGTGTGAGTCATCCATCCGCGGGAGGCTGAGAACCGTTGCTTGGCACCTGGTCGACCCATACTTGCGTGGGCCCGCCTGAAGTGTGTCGTTTTCACCTGATACGTCGGTGTGGGCCCACCCATTTGTTCGACCCATACTTGTGTGGGCCCGCCTGAAGTTTGTCGTTTTCACCTGATACGTCGGTGTGGGCCCATCCATTGGTTCGACCCATACTTGTGTGGGCCCGCTTGAAGTGTGTCGTTTTCACCTGATACGTCGGTGTGGGCCCACTCATTTGTTCGACCCATACTTGCGTGGGCCCGCTTGAAGTGTGTCGTTTCCACCTGATACGTCGGTGTGGGCCCACCCATTTGCTCGACCCATACTTGCGTGGGCCCGCCTGAAATGTCATTTTCACCTGATACGTCGGTAGTCGCTTCTAACCATAAGTTGCTTATGCCAGTGTTATGCGAGTATTGCTAAAAGGCTTCAATCTCGAACCAGTTTTTCCATGGCAGTATGTATTATACAGTCGCATTTTCTCAGGTAGGGGACTATTTGGACTGTCTTGGAACACCAGATGGAAGAATGTTGTGCATCTTCTATACCGTGGCACCTCAACGCGATAATAATCGAAATTGATCGTTGATACTCGTCGATAATAGAACTCAACTTTAAGCTACATAGTTCAATTCTGACGAAGTTTTTAAAACTTCACTTCCGCGAGAAGTTAGTATGTAGGTGCAAGTAATTTTGTTTCACAATAGTTGGAGTACAAACACTGAGTACATTTTTTCACCCTTCTGTATTCCTTCGCTCTTTGATTGTTTGTGACAAATTTTTTCTTTTAGTTGTTAGCAAAAATCAGTTCGATTTTGTTGTTAGTAAGAAAGTATGTTCAGGACTTGAAGGGTTAAAGGTCATCCCAGTAGTTGGTTGTAGACCCAGTTGGTGCCGCGACGGCCGTCGTTGAAGTTCCGTTGGTTGCGAGTCAAGCTTTGCGTTGAGATGCTCACCTTTGACTTACAAATCGTGCCCACTCGCGCGGGCCCGATCAGTTGGTCCAAATCGGATTGAGACCTCGCTCTGTGTATGTGTGTGATCACCGCTGGGATTACGGCGTAATTGGCTTTTTAAATCTGCCTCATCTGAGTGAAGGCTTTCGTTGTAACGTGAAAATAATTGCAACGAATGTGGAAGCTTTGAAAATTTTTCGTACAAGCTTTTTCATGCCTTTTGACAAGACGTCCAGTTTCTAATTGCATTCTCGTACGTGAACTATTTTTAAAAATATATTTATGTAAGGAAGATACGTGCTCAACGGTTGTATTTCAAAGTTCTTAGCAACTTCAAGATTTAGTGTCCCTCCGACGTGGGAATGGTAACGAGGGAAAAAAGCTGGAAATAAATTCAAAACAAGTTGACGTACGACATACATAGGTTTTGTATTTATTTTTGTTGAAATAGGAAATGTGAGGGTGTATCTCTCTCTTCCAAATGAAACCCTCTGTGACAACGTTAACTCTAGCCTGTCTGCTAGCGAGGGAATCGTACCAGGGTCTCCTCAAAAGAAAGCAACCGCGCTGTCCACTGTGCCACAGTGCCCGTGTTGAATATGTAGTCTTAACCCTGACGAAATTACTGTTTAATCCTACGAAATTTTGTGATATCAGTCATTGAAATTTTATGGACTTGTGTGCACATTCACCCTTGTGCTGAAAGATGCTTTGAGACTACACGGTACTACAGGGTGATGCAGAAAAACGGTAACTTTTGTAAAAAATAAATAAACATAGAAAAATCCAACCTTGAAAAATTTATTGAGCAATTGAGCCACAGCGACTTGCCTTTTAGAAGTCAGTAATTCAAATTGTTAAATGTTTGAAAATTTCTTCTGCGATGGTAGATGTATATGGCTGCCACTACGCACTCGAAAAGCTTTTATTTTTCTCTGTCACTCTGTATTTCCAATGTACACAATTTTTGACTTTGACAGTGACCTTCGCAGGGTTCAGGCTTATTTTCAAGGCTTTGCGTTCCGAGACTGGAGAATAAAAATTTTATTTCCACTTGCGGTATCGTTCGTCAGTGCAATTCGAGGAATTTGGGTTCCAGGTTGTGTAGTGAGATCCATCCACAACAAATCCGTACCAACTGTGTGTTATTATTGTTGCAGTCTGACGTGGCTTGATTTTCAAGCCTTATTATTTTATTTTTGTTGTTTTGGCTCGGACGCCAGCAAGCAATGATATAATAATACGCAGCTGATTTGAGTGCTTTTGCCTTCTTATTCCCCTTTTTTGTGCTTTCAAAATACTGACACTTCACCTTCCTCGATGAAGTGATAGCAGGCTCTGTACCAACGATGTTGTAAGCAATAGAAACCTTGGTAAAAGTACGTATGATTAGCAACAACTTGAAAAATAATGGAGGAGTCGTTAAAATTCTGCTAATTTGAACAGACACGATGAAGCAGAACTTCATCTTCTTGTTGATTATATTTAAATAGTCTTGTCAATATCGTCCTGGTTTGCCTGTTAAATGGCCTCAAATTCATCGCATGGAATTCATACAATGGGCCTCATAAATTAACCTTCGTTACACAGAAACAGTCTCGAACTATCGCACATGGATTCATTCTTAGTCTCAAGCACTCGCAATACGCTGCTTCTGTGCTACGAGACTCTCCCATCATAGTTGCACTACTAAAATGCTTTTAAAGTCCGTAATTGGCAGAAAGAGCCGCGTGGCAGTGGGTAGTTTCCGTAAGGACACAGCAGAGAGGCTCGAAAAAGATTCGTGCATTCTGTAGTTTGTGCAACATAATTATGGGCTGGGTGTGCAGTGGGGTAGACCATAACCAACATATGGCCAGGGATTGCAGTGGGCTGGACCATAACCAACATATGGCCAGGGAGTGCAGTGGGCTGGACCATAACCAACATATGGCTTGAGACAGAGTACTGAGGGAAAGATATGGACCATATGACACACAAACGACTTCTGCATGCGAATGGGATTCAAATGCTTTGTGTTTCTTACATTTCGAAAGGTCTGCCCCGTATTTTTTTGACGAATTTAAAATACAGCGATTCTAACAAAGTTAGTTTATGCCATTTCCATAGTATTAACCCTTTACCGACAAGTTCATTTCGATGAAAAAAGGCTTCATATGGTTTTGTTTGAAGAACCAGCTGCAGCGTTATGAATATTATATGCAATAAGATTGCATTGACCTTGCGAAGGAAAATTATAGCTGTATCCTCGTGAAAGTTGATTCTGAAAAGTATACGTGTAGACTGTAAAGGTTAAAAAGCTTTTGCATGGTGGATAGTAGGATGGTCTTCAACGATAGAATAGAACTATGAAAACAGAATTACACAATTCACAGTATGAAAAACACATCTATTGACGGGAAAATTTACCTGTTCTTTAATTTGATATCTTTTTAAAACATGTACGAGTTCATCCACCCCAGTCAAACTTTTTTACTTGAGCACCTTTAGGTATGAATAATTTTAGCCACCCCAAACGTTTATATGAATCCTTCTATAAATCGCTCGATGGGGCGATCAAAAAGTAAAACGGGGTGGTTTTAAGGAAATCTGCCACCTGCCATTTTGGCAGTTGGAAAATTTACTCACAAATTTACAGATATCCTCACAGTTTCTCTCTATTCGATATCCTCGCAGATTCCCTCCATTCGATTTCCTTACAGTTTCCCTCCATTCGATATCCTCACAGTTTCCTTCCGTTCGATATCCTCGCAGTTTCCCTCCATTCGATATCCTCACAGTTTCCCTCGATTCGATATCCTCACAGTTTCCNTCCCTCCATTCGATATCCCCCTCGCAGTTTCCCTCCATTCGGTATCCCCCTCGCAGTTTCCCTCCATTCGATATCCCCCTCGCAGCTGGTGTTCGATGTCACGTTGCGTTCTCATTAGGTCACTCGAGGCTGTCGTGCACTTCTTTATTTTAACACTTCTTCTCTCCATCGAAATTGAGTTGCACTGCTGGGATAAGTCAATTAATAAGCTACTACATTACATACCTTTACTAGGGCCTGGTCGCTATAGCTCACTAAGGCCTGGTCGCTATAGCTCACTAAGGCCTGGTCGCTATAGATAAACTCACTAAGGCCAGGTCACCATAAATAAGCTCACTAAGGCCTGGTCGTTATAGATAAGCTCACTAAGTCCTGGTCGCTATAGATAAGCTCACTAAGGCCTGGTCGCTATAGATAAGCTCACTAAGGCCTGGTCGTTATAGATAAGCTCACTAAAGCCTGGTCGCTGTACATAAGCTCACTAAGGCCTGGTCGTTATAGATTAGCTCACTAAGGCCTGGTCGCTATAGATTAGCTCACTAAGGCCTGGTCGCTATAGATAAACTCACTAAGGTCTGGTCACCTTAGTCTAACTGAGCTCCCTACGCATCCACGGCTGAATAACGGCCTATGAGTTACAGCCACTCGCAGCCGAGCATCTTCAGGTAACGGCTGTTCCTGTTTGTCTTGTGTTTCTTGAAGCGTAAGCAAAGAGTGGGAGGGCGCCTCCTAGGAGTAATCATCCTTGTGAACCGCCTTCAGCATCCACACAGCCTCGAGCTCTTCCAGCTCGTTCGAGGATGGTCCAAAGTGCTTGCTTCCTACAGCAAGATCACGTGAATAAATGTCAAGGGCTATTCGCTTTTACGGCTGCTTAGTGTGATGGTCGTAGTTTGGTATTCTGAGAGAATATTTACGCTCAAATTCATACCCTTTGATTCTGATGAATTTGCGTTGCTTTGTTCTACTTAGACGCCCTAGCAACTTCGTGTTCTGCTAGTCTAGGTTTTCTAATGATATCGGCAGTTCAGAAGCCAGCCCTCTCTTATGCTGTGGCTTATGTCTGTGTCTCCTGTTCAAGCTTGTCTACTGTAGTCATTATTCTTGGTGAAAGTAGAATTTGTTCTCACATTTATTTCATTACTACTTTATTGTCAGAGTAACTGCTGATGCGTTAGGATATCGGACAACTCTTTTGATGTAAATTTCGAGTACCGTGCTGACTGACCTCGGTTGTAATGAGGAAGCATTTATTAGTATGTATCCATTTTTACGGCTATCAATTGATGCATAGTTCACCTAAAATCAGGTTTAATGATAAACTCTTACTTGTGCATAGAAGTAAATGGAAGTCAAGTGACATTCACTGGCATTGAATGTGTTAAAGGACAAGTAAGTTTTTATATTATTTTTGTTCCATTCGGTGACTGTTGTTTTCAAGTTAGCAATTGGAAATTCCTTGAATGGAAGTGCACTTTGGCGACGTCATTATCATGTGTGTCAGTCTCGAGTAGACAACGTGAGCAGCACGTGTGGAGGGAATTTCATGAAAAAGACGATTTTTTTTTTAAATATTCAAGTCGTGTGAAACCAGTTTTTTCGTTGTGTTGATGTACAAGTTCTCCTAGTTAGCTACTCATAGATTCATAGTTATCAAAATAAGCCTCCAATCAACCATTGGGTTGGTCTCTTCGTTGAGATCAACCTATTGATATTTTGTATCTTCTATGTAGATCTACAGTACCTGCCTGTTCATCGATCCACTGCACCTCTTCTCTGCATGCTGGTCTTTGTTAAACAGCTCCTGGGTCAAGGCCCTCGTTGTGCCAATGTTATTGTGTTGAGTTCTTCCGAGTGACTCACGTACTCTTTTCCCATGGCTTCTGAAGGGCGTGGCTTCGTGAATTCTTCAGTAAAAATTGCTGTTTCCAATTAGTTGCCTGAAAAAATCAGGGCGTAAAATGGCATCGAGAAATCGTTTTTAGAAAAGCGAGACGAACTACGGTACTTTGTCTCAATGCTTTCAGTGGTTGATAAATTTTTTTGCTGCTATCAATATCATAGTTAGAGGTATTCTTATTGAAAGTATCTAGATTGAATACGTATGCGCAAAAATTATCCAGCTATACGCAAAATATTCTGCACACGGTCAGATAGGAAGGAGTTATAGACACAACTACGGTCAAGCTATAGCAAATTTTCTGCGCTATGATATCCATTGTTACAGTTTGGGAGCTCAGCCTTTCGTTTTACTCCGTCTCTGCCCCGCAGAATAAATTGGCATTTGGCGTTACCAATTTCTAGCACGAGTTTTTCAAACTTCATTTAGTTTATCTTTCAGGTTTTTTCTCTCTAGCGACGGTGATGCTTCTGTTGAAGCACCCGCTGAAGCTCAGCGCTTTAAAATCCTCATTTGAGTGGGTCTTATCATTCAACAAAGCTGTTTTCCGTATTTCTCACCTCCATTATTGGTTCGATATTTCTCTTCGTTTACCTCTTTTGCCGCATCTCGTCTTTTCGTGTTCTTCTTTTCTTGGTGCATCGCTTCGCGTTTCCCTTTTCTCCTCACATGCTTCAGTGTGCCGTGCCTCATTAGAGTGCTAGAATTCCAGATTTTCAAATCTGTGTTCGTGCATCGTACTTCGCGGCAAGGTTGTTCACGATGAACTCAAATGGTTAAAATTACTACCACATCTCTTCGTGGGAAACCTCTACAGAGAAATTGTACACATTTTCTGCTTATGTAAATGCCAGCTTAAACTATTCTTTCACATTTGAACTGTACGTCAATATCTATGTCATTGTGGAGCGACCTCGAGTTAGGAATTACGACGATAATTTGATTCTGCTGTTTTAAGAGGAAATTGCTTGAAAATTCTGTGCTCTGCAACAGGTTTCAGTCGAGCGTAAGTGCAATTTGTTTCTCTTGTGAATATTTCCGTTGACTTCATAGTAGGTCATTAACGAAATCCCATCGCCGCTGGAGCAGTTATGAACTGAAACAGCTCGCTGCAATAATCTTTTTCTTGATATCATTTGGTTTCTACAACTTGGTGCTGTCGAGTTTTATTCCCGAATGACGGTAGTGTTCAGAATCATCTGCTCTTACGTAACCGTTTCTCACGACCTTAAATTTTTGTGCATCGTGTTTTTTGTAGAGTTCGTATTAATAATAAATCTCGTTAAACTTTTGTCATTTACACGCTACTTCTTCCATTGAATTTTCCCGATGTCCTCCCTCAGGGGGCATAGGATAGGCCATAAGCAATTAGGTTAGTTAGGTTTGTGTATCCTATGCAATGGGGCCTGCCGTTTTCCCGAGTAACACTATTAGGTTACCTCAGCTTTCGCTAGGTCTACGAGACTTCTATCTGTCCTGCCTACTTTGTTTCTCTCTATTTCAGGCCTTTTTTATGATTATTCTTTACCTGTTTTTCCACTTTCTTCTTAACTTATTGTTTCTATGCGCAGGGAATTTTTTGTAAAGACACACCTGTAATTAGGTTCCACATTTTCTAAAGTATATACTAAATGGTCCCTTCTTTTCACCCTTTTTGGATTACATTACAAGTGGGTGGGGAGCTTTAAACTGACCAATGTTCTAACCTTTTCCCGATGTTGCTAATTGTCTCGCTGCTTGTGGCCTACGTTAGGTGTTGTTAGCGTGAGCACGTGCCAGAACACGACACCACAACTCGTGGTTAGCACGAAAACCTAGGCGAATACTTCTCATCATCCGTCGAGGCAGGTTCCCACGTGCTCATCACACGCACTCCAGTCTTTCCGTGAGGTTTCCCACCATCTTGCGTAGCGGCCATGTTGATTGCACGAGGCAACTTCTTATTAGTATCACCCAGTAGCTTCTCTGAGGAGGTGTTGAAGACAGCTAATGATGGAGGCTGCACGCCGCTCCGTTAAAATGTGTTTACGTAATCGACACGTACGTCTGGGATGATGATCCTTGCAGCAACACTAACTGGGTGGGCTAGGATCTTGCCCCACAGAGTGACAGACTTCTCGGTTTCTTCGGCTCTAGCCTGGAATATACGGCGAGAATGTTTGCCAGCTCCCACACCTGACACGTATTCTGGATTCACGAATTCACTACTTTTGGATTCACTAATTTCCCGAAGTTTGAAGTACATATCTTTTAGAAAAGGGTAGTACATTGTTTTGGGTAATGCACGGTTTTGATTCATGATTGAACACCTATAAATGAACTTGTGCTTCCACATATCACACGTGTCACGCACCTACTCGAGGGGTTTCATTTGGATTTTGACTCGCAATTAAAAAACCAAACGTTCTTGTTTGTGTTAAAGGTTAGTAATTTGAAATTTCGCAGTTAACTTGCAATTTAACAGAAGCGCGAATTTGTACTAAAAGATTTTAAAGAATTTCCTAATGAATTGTTTGTGTATATTGTTACTATTTGTCTGCTGAATTCAACTTCTAATCATTTCATGCGGTGAATTTGATGCACCATGTAACCATGTTTTCAAATTTACGATGGTCAATTTATGGAAAGTTGTTTTGTTCGTCACCTGACGACATACGAGTTGACTTGGAATTTGTCCGAGGACTAATTTTGAAACCAAATAATTTCAGTGTGAATGAAAGCGTACAGACTTATATAAATATGCGTCTATCAGGGACAAAATTTCATAGCCCTTGCGACGAATTCGTAGTTTAATGACGAAAATTCGTGTCATAAATTTGTAAAGAAATCAGCTTAATAAGAAAATGCAGACAGTTATGCATTATTTTTGTGTATGGTTTCAGCATGGGCTTGGAAAATAGTACCCGTACACGAATGCTCAAAGCTGGTAGATGTTTTACAATTTTCTCAACGTCTTCAGGTCAGAACGCTAGCACTGAAATCAAAATTTGATCACCCGCTCGATCGTATTTGTGGAAAATTCGAGGACGCTCGAACTGACCATTTTCTCAACATTTTGCGCACTTTTCCACACTTTGGATCGAAAGAGAAATGAGGGAAATTAGTTAAAAAAAAAGTGCGCGTTCGTGTAGAAGGCGTGGATTGGTCGGCGACTCGCAGTTGACCTCATTTCCAGAGAGACGAGCAGCAGCCGCGCGTTCACGCTGCGCACATATCGTGTTCGACGCGGCCGGCTCACCTGGAATTTTTTTCAGTAATTCATTGTAGTTACGCTTCTTTGCTTCGTTCTGTTTACTGTACTACTTTCAAACGTGTGCGCTGTGAAGTCGTGTTTATATCTATTACACTGCATGTTTGCCATGTCCATTCTGGTGTTCTACTTATTTATTACATTGTTGCTTTTGTTCTTAACGTTTAGGATCGTTAATTATTAGACTTTTGTTTCGTTACTTTAGTGGTGTTCTGGGGTCGTTTGATTTAATTTTACTGTGTTCAGTGTTTTTTTCTCGCGTACAGATACGTACGTTTTCAAATGTATCTGTTCCCGTCCGTGTCGATGTGAATGCCGCACGAGCTACATACATTGAATGTAGCAGGTAGAAGTTTGGTACTTTGTTAGCCACTAATTTTCCCCTTCTTTTTCATTGAGACCGAATGCGAATTTTCAACGATCTCTCTCCAATTTTCTGTCTGTTTGAAACGTCCACAGTCGTCGTTGAAACGTCTTTGACAGCACCTGCGGTGATGAAAACTTCATCCAATGTCGTTTTAGGCTTGCTTTCTCTTAGTTATAGAAGAACATTTTTTGTTCACCGTATTTTCTATGCCTAAGTCGGCGCTTCCAGTTATCTCCTTAGCTTCCTGCTCATCCAGAAAGCCGCTTAGGCGTCGCTTGGGAGGCGCTCGACGCCTCGCAGCTTCCTCTGCACGACCAACCAACCGTACAGTCTGGGCGCGGCGACTAGCGGGAGTTCCTTTCGTGTTTATTAGCCTTTAGTTTTGGGGATGGAAGCTCTCCCAGATTTTTAAATTATTAACGAGCATTGTCGCTAATTTTTCTTGTTGTGTTTAGGGTGGTTATAGTTTTCATTTGCGGCGCAGGATTTCAGTGGTAATTCGCAACAGGCTCGTTCCTGTTGTCATTTCCTGTCGTAATCGGTTATAAACTCGAGGTTGTCTCAAAGATTGAGTACCTAGTGGTCTATTTTGTTTTAATGCCCTACGATCAACCTAAGTGATAGTTGGGGAACTCCTGTTGAAGTGCTTGCACTCTTTTCGTGCAAATAAATGTCGATGCACGCCCAATGTTCTCCGGAAGATGCTGCATTGAGTTCATCAGCGGGAGAGTTTTTCATTTTCCAGGCACTACTTTTGTAAGCGAAAAAATCGCGTTTTGAAGTTTTTCGTCATGATCATTTGAGACTCGCCTGCTGAACATTTACTACAAATCTCTCTACTTTACGAAGGGGGAACCAAAATACAAGTGTCATAGCATCTTCTTTTCAAAGGCAGCATCAATGCCCATATAGGAAGGCTGCCAGTTTTTATGCTGCTGATAGTAATTGAATTTGTAGCAGAAGCTTGTTCGATGATAATGACTGATAACATATCGCTCTCAAGAAAGTATATAGGAATTTCTTAAAGTGATATTGTATCAAAACGTAAGAGTCGGGAAACATCGCAAGCGCTTTCTTATTTCTTGTTAATCGGCTTGCAGGAGTTATAAAAAATATTTTTACATCGATCTTGTAATTTCACTTCATGATTTTCTCTTTTTTTTTGTTTGGTCACAGTGATAAAAATTACAAGTTTGCTCTCTCTGCAGACACACTGCTGAGTTATCTCTTAATTAAAGTCTTCCTTCGGACTATGCGCTGGTTGGTTTCCTGATTCAAAACCGCCCAAACTGCACCAACATTATTATATGCATATTTTTATCCCCGTTTGTGTTTCGATTTAACGCTAAAATCTACAACTAAAACTCAATATTTCTCCCGTCCTGAAAGGCCTTTTTTCGAATAAACTTCATTCAAGTTATCCTTCGTAACCTCTTGTCTATTATCAGTGTATCTCATCTCAAATCTATCCCGCAGAATACTCTTTTCCATATATCATACATATAGGCTCTTTACGTTTCTCGTTAAAAAACTCCAACGACTCTGGCATTTTGTGATTTATATCGGCGTCTCCGAAGCTGTGAAAATAAATGACTCATTTACATGTCACATTAAAGGATCCAGTACACTCCTCGCGAGCTCATTGTCCTCCACTTCCTAGGTACATTATCCTGCTCACAACCTTGTCCTCTCCGCGCTAGTCGAGTTGGACTAAAAAGAAGCTCCGGACGTCGACCTGCGCCGGAGCGATCTCTGTGTGTGCCTACAGGATCTGCGAAACCTATTGCGTGCGATGATAGCAGTCGGTAGGTGCATGATGAAATGAGCACCGTGTTCGTGAAGACTTCTAGCCGGTATCACCCAACAGCTGCTGCGGACCTTCTTATACTTCATAATTTTTTTCCGAATAGTATCGAAATTACTATTTCCTTCCTGTTCATTGCTAGGATGCTACTATGACTGTGCTGTGGTCGAGCTAAAACAGTCGTTCTTGGCTAACAAAATTAGTGTACGAATATTTCAATGTTAGGTTACCTTAGCTCTAGCTAGGCCTTCGGGATTTTTATCTTTAGAGTCCACTTTGCTGTTTTCATTTTCTATGGCTTCTTCGCTTATGTTTCTTTATCATTTCTTCCTCGTCTTTCTAAGCTTGCTGTTTCTAAGTGCATAGGATCTCGTGTGGGTACACACCTGCGCATCGATTCCACGTTTTCTCAGATCCATACTAATAGACCCTTCTATTTGCTCTCTTGAGATCGCATTCCATTCAGCTAGGGAGCTTTAAACTAGCTAAAATACGAGTATTCAAACCTGGAGAATGTTGTTCGTGTGGAAAGTAATTAACATTTTCATTTTGTATCGGCTCTGTGAATTTTGGATTAGCTATTTATCAACTTATCCTAATTGTCTTTCCGTTATCAACTTTGACAACTTTCCTCATTGCGAATCTTCACTCTTGGTTTATTTTTAAATTTAATTCTGGCAAATAAAATATCTCTTTGGGGACTCCATAAATTCTTGAATGCGTTCATATTTTTGCTCCACAGCAGTACATACAAGTTCCACTGTACGCCCATGGGAGCAAATTTCCTTCACTGCGTTTTTTTGCATTCAAAGTGAAGTTTCTTGGACTCTCAACCTCGGTTTGACAGCCCTAGCTTCGCTTCGTTGGTCATTCTGGAGTACTTTTATCTTGGTTCCTTGGAGTCACTTTCAACTCCAGCGGCCCGTTGAATTCTTTTGGTTTTGTGTTTTTGATGCTTTACAACAATTTTCCCAAGTCTTCACTTTCGTTACTTATACTTCAGTCGCTGCTGGTATTGTTCTACCACACCGACCAACCGTGGTCTAGCTCGCCATGTCTCTTTGTGACCAGTGGTTGCGTCATCTCGTTCTCGACCTCGTCTATCAGCGTAACAGATACAAAAGACATACTTCTGCATTCTTTGACCGTCCAAGCAGAGCTTCTCATTTACGACGCCCCTGCACTCTTCACACACACTGCGGATTTGAGTTTACACTCCGTACTCGACACAAAGCATCTTTTTCTTTAAAAAGGTTTCTTGTCTTTCCCACGTCGTTCGACAGATCGCCTCTTCGTACAACTCACTGCTGGGACTCAACAATCGCTTGTTTTGCACGCTCGTTTCTTTGAGTCACACACCCTCTGGATTGCCATTTCCGT
Organism: Orchestia grillus; assembly: GCA_014899125.1. Taxonomy (NCBI): domain Eukaryota; kingdom Metazoa; phylum Arthropoda; class Malacostraca; order Amphipoda; family Talitridae; genus Orchestia; species Orchestia grillus. Next base: position 1,905 of record VOMN01050985.1, on the reverse strand, counting down.
CCTTCTTAGTAGTGAGTTTTACCAACCATTGTACGATGACTGCACGTCTCCAGCTAACAGTGAAGTGCCATTATTTATCTGCGTATTTACACAGTGCGAGTGCTGTAGTTTTCGCAGAGCAGCGTTCAGATTGTAAAACTGAATCATCTTCGCGTCCATAAGCCAAGTGTATCGAGAAATATCAAGTTAGAGCTGCTCTAGGACCCAGAGCTGTGGATTGTGCAATGGAGAGGTAGGTTCTGTTATACTGTCCGTGAAGGGAATTAAGATTTTGTTCTTGAAGCTTCTCAAACCTGTCGGAACTTTATCGAATGCTCATGTGCATTTATTCTAGAATAACAATCCATGCATGTATGCACATGCGATACAATAAAGCATCTCTTTAACGAATGAGGGTTGATTAGAATTTGACAATAGTTTCATCAGAGCACATATCAGCTTAGGATGCTCTGTTGTTGAGCTACCATCTAAAATCAAGCCTTGTTAGGCGAGTTTGACGTACTATGTACAAGGAAAAATATCAAATGCCAAGTTTAAAATTGGTTGACTCAAGGTCGTGGAGAAAAATCATGCCAGAACGTCCTCTTAACACTGGTTTTTGAACGAAGTCCAAATCGACATTTGTTCCAGAACTTAGTGTGTACTACGTCCTCTTTCTGACGAGGGTTTTTGAATGAAGTTCAAAGCTAGTCGTTTAGTCGACGTTGAAGTTAATACAAAATTAAGAGCGCAGAGTTACCTCAGACTTGTGTAGAGCTTAATTTGGCTAAGCTCTCGTCCAGAAAGGAACACGGTCGGTCGAGTCCCTACTAGGTAAGCTATGTGAACTCTATACCCCTGAGTGCGGCTGGATTGAGGTCAAACATCTCTACTTCCGTCAACGTACCATGATCCTACCACTGCCTGCCACTTTGCCTCCATACACGAGGGGTGTTCAGCTTTCTATTTCCTTGCGTGCCTTGAAACAACAGTTTTTTTCGTCCCACTCGTAATTCTTTTATACATGAAACAATCTTCCGTCAGGAACTGCTCGTTTAAGTATTGAATTTATCTGTTGCGAATTGTTCTCGCGTACGTTTTTGTATTGCATCATTCAAGAGCTTGCCGTGCTTCAAATGCCGTGCTTCAAATGCCGTGTTAGGAGTTAGCTCAGTCATGATATGATTGTTTTCACGCTATGATTGTCATTAGGAGCGGAATTGGTTTGCACTGCGGTAATAAAAAGAGCGATGTAATAAATTTTAAACATCCGTTTAGCTTCATTTTGTGACATTTTTACGGTGTTCCATCGTATGAACGTCGGTTTCGCGAATGGATGCTTCGGTAATCCGGGATCGGTTTCATAAGAAAATTTAATTTGCAAAACAAAGGTGTTTGAATTCCTGTTACTTGCATTACCACACTTCCGAAAATGTAACATAAAAATTGAAAAGCTTGTGAAAATGCGTTTTTCGGTCGGGATTTGAATGTAATCTTTTTTTTTTGAAATGACGTATAAGAATAAGAAGTGATGCTTGGAAAAATTAAATATATATTTTTTTCTGAGCGTTCACTTATGTATTACTTGTTACGTGTGTTTTTATCGACGAATGTTCATTGCCATTATTTTATATTCTGTTCGAGTTTCATTTGAGCGATTGTCCCTAATACTATTTTCAGATTAGGTTCATTGTAAAATTGTAACTTGTGTGGCATTTATAGGGTTGAAGTGCATGTCTTCGAACAAATGAGGTATGGAAAGCACCCAGACGACCGGTTCTTACACAGAACAGAGAGGGGTCTGGAAATAGAGAAAAAAAGCTCCCGTTGAGACTTGGGTGTTATCGTCGAGGACAGCGGACGATTCCGAGAACATACCGACCTTACAGTCAAAAAATGCCAGCGCCAAATTGGCTGGATCTTGCG
>VOMN01050978.1:0-10726 GCA_014899125.1 Orchestia grillus | reverse complement strand
ATAAAACTTGAAGTTATATTCTTTCATGTGGTTTTTATTTTATCTTTATACGTTTAATACTTTTCGAGTTATAAGCGTTTACTTTTACCAACGTTTTTTGGGTCACCCTGTATCTTTGGCAGAGTTCTAGGTTTCTCTCTTACTCGACCGCCATGTTATAAAACGTTTTGCTTGATAACTTGTCAATTGAAAATGAGATGGCATGGCTTATTGAAAAAGTTGCACAAATTCTCGCTAATCTTAAAATGAATCACATGGTCACCTTAAAATATTATGCAAGCCCTAATCATGTTTATCGCCTCAACGAGAGAGAACGGGAATCTGTCAATTAGAATTGTTAGAGTTCATCGAAATTATGAGCGTTGTGGCCTTTTTGTTAATGTTTGAGAAAGCACGCGTTAGTCACTCGAACACTATTTACGTAATTTGTGAAATTTCATGTAATTTACGATCGTAAAATTATCTTACCCCTACAGGCTAATGATTTAGGTTAGGTGAATAAGCGAAAATATAAATACATAGGTTACTCCTACCACACCATGAATTATGAATCTCTTTCAACCAAAATATTATGTTATCTTATCCCCCCCCCCGATTTAATTTCTCGCGTTAAAGCAAGAAACATTTTTTTGTTNAATTTCTCGCGTTAAAGCAAGAAACATTTTTTGTTGGATGCTTCCATATTTAAATAAAAGGTTTGAATGGTATAAATAAACATGAAGAGGTTAACTGTTACAGATACTTTGCGTACGATATTCGTTACTAAATGTTGACAAGTAAATTCGAGATTGATAGAGTCATTTCAAAGTAATCTAAAAGTTGAATTTAAGTTTGACATAAGTCACACAAGGGCGGGAAAAGTCATGATATGCTCAGCAGACCGAAAAAACAAATTGGAGACTCGTGTTTCTTACATCAAGTGACCAAAAATGTTGTACAATAGCTATGGTTCTTTTTTTTATTTTTGAACCTAATTATGACAGTGTTCAGTATTGTTCAGTGTTCAGTATATTCAGAATTAGGATCTAAAATTTTCATTTTCGACTAGCCTAGTGCATTTTTACTATGAATTGTTAAAGATGGGATAGTATTATGACACCTTACTATTTGGCATTGATGTGTATATCACGATTCATAAATATATACACAAGCAGAACCCAAACGTTAGATACGGTATAGAATTGGAATTACTAATCGTAAAAACTGGGTGTTGCCTCTACTTTATAAATACTTGTAAATAAAAGCGGTAAACTCGCAATGATCGCTCAGATTTTAACCATTGGATCAATAACTCATGTTACAGAAGATATGGAGAATTGGTTTTAATGAAATGCCTACCATGCCGTTCTCGGTCTAATAACTGCTGACGACCTAATTCTGCGAATCTGAGTACCTAACCAGCACAATACCCTGTTCCATGTACTATAATCCATGAATGTACTATACTCCTCTTGATCCAGTTGTGCAGGACTGCAGCGGAGCCTGTATTTCCTCGGAACTTCAGGTCTGGTAAGCCGTAGCTCGCGGCGACAAAGACCCTGCCCGAATCGACAGAGGCTCTAGCTCACTTAAGCAACGGCATCAACACGTAAAGCAAAAGCTTTCAAGCTAATCCCGTGGAGCGCTGCTGGCGGGGCTACAAATCCCGCTAGTGTCCCGCAAAGGCTTAAATGCAATTCCGACTCACATAAACAAGTATTTAAAAGTTTCTTGCTGATCTTCAGAGCACTTATGATATATATATATATGTGCACAGAGATCGAAGTGTATAAACTAATGCTACTATTACGCATAAATGATTAAAGAGCTCAGCTTAACTTGGCTTTGTGTTTTCATGTTATTGTATGTATTTTAAACCCTGTATAGAATCCTGCAGGCCGCACCGGCGTGTTCACGCTGTGAACCCAATCTACTCACAGACTAAAAGATCTGACGTGATGAAATCCCATTAGTATCTAAAGGAAATTTATTCAATGTAAATTAATCAACATAAATTTTAAATCATTTTTCTTGCTGGGGCAACCATTAACACTGAATGAGACATTAATTTTTCCGAAAATCCTATGTATCTTATTTCTGCTGCCCATGAGAATTGGCTCGCGTAATTTTTATGGAGAATAAATGGTAGAAAACGTTCTTAGAACCCCGTTGAATTAAACTTATGAACATTACGCTGATCTACAAATAAAGTATATGTATCATAAATAATGGGCATTTGTGAGAATTAATGCAAAGTCCGTCACGTGCGAGCACCTCGAAGACGCGATATATAGTGTTCGTTAAATCTTACAAGTTTTAATCATAGCAAATAGAAAATATCTAGAGATCACTCCAACAAAGCATCTCATAACGCTGTTTTTAATGCAGTTGCCGTCCGTCTGCATAAATTTCGACCTTTGTATGGCCAAACTGTTTCCTATGCAGTCCTGATTTCGAGAAGATGGAGGCTACAGCATCAAATTAGTGCGTTTGAAGCTCATTGAAGCCAAATCTTCTTCAGAACCATTTGTTGAATATATCAATAACCGGTTCTACAGTCTCGTATGAGAAAAACTTTTCTCTCAAGTGCTAAGAATAAATTTTCAAGCCATGAAATAGGTTTTATTTAAATAATCTCATCAAAAATTTACTTCAATTTCATCTCTTCCAAGAATCAGTGCTGATTAATGATAATAGCTGATTCTGGCAGTTTCGTTTGCAAGAGGAAGCTGCGCGGCACTCAATTGCAGTGCTTAGTATGATTTTCTATTTAAACGCTTGCAAACTAAGTTTAGTCATTGAAGTTGTGATCATGCAAGCCACAGTCAGTGAATACAGAAAAACAATACTCACTCTATTTTAGGTAGTTGAGAGCATACTGTCAACGAAAAAAAGAAACAGAGCAATTAATGATCAATAAATGTTATGTTCGCATAGAATCAGACGTAATGGAAGAAAACAGTCAACCAAACCTCAGTGACAACATCAGCCTTTTGAAGCTTTCAAGCCGTCCGTAGGTAGGTTTTAATCATTTGCATGCAGGTGGGCCCTGTAATTTTTCGTCACGACGTCCACTGTAGCTGCCCTGAGAGCTGCAACGGTACAGTGTAGACGTTTAACAGAAGCCCTCTCAACCACCAAACGTAACGTTTAAAATGGTTGACATCAGAGGAGCTAGGGGCACATCCGAGAAGAACCAAAACATTGCTAGCTACTTCGGATGTTCGAGCATGCTCAAGAGGCCTTTGGCTTGGGTCAATCTGTTTGGTCGAATTCTGTCGCACATGAACTGGCCTCTCTGTACCACGTAACAGAAGTTATCGTGAAGCACAGGAATGACGGTGGCCTCGTTAACCCAGCCCAATGCCCTCGCAGACTTCCGTGTATCTTGTTGCATTGCAGTTTGGACGGAATCGATGAATTCGGACGTCTTGGTCCTGTCCAAGCGCCGACAGTGTCATTTCCTGCATGAAATAGCTTCCATATTACCATTGGCGGTGTCCAGTTCTCTTTAAACTTTGGAGACGAATGACCCGGTCACTTTAAAGAAGGATTTTGGAATCTGAGTGTTCTGGAGCCAACGATAAAAAGGCAGCATGCTTCTTCATTTTTCACGCTTACTTAAGTTCTGTCATGCCCAAAACTAAGCTGGATGTGTTATGATAATGATATTGGGTACTATTTTAGTTATAATGTGTTCTCTCGAATGTCAGTACCACTGGCTTCAATAAGTTTTTAGGCGCAATAGTTTTATAGTGTTAACAGCGTCGTCTCCAAGATCAATTGCAAATATTTCAGCTGATAAAAGTACAAAGTTCATGCTATGAAACATTATTGTACTTCACATTATTTGAATAAAATAATGAAAACCGTCGCGACTTCCGTTCAATATTTCAAAAACCGTTTCAAGAAGAATATCGGTTCCAACTTCATGTTGCAGGTAAAATTAGCCATTTATCTAATTTACGGATTATTTTTCTACTCACATCCAAGGGCAGTATGAAGCAATCATTAATACGTGACATTACTGACTTTGAAGCAGGACGAATTTTTATACGAGTAGTTTGAATTCGAAGACTATCTGTAGCGAGACCTATATCATAAATGGCGTTAATAAAATTTGAGAAACCGTAAAAAATCTCTAGCTGGAAAAATAAGTCAAGGAAAACTTCACAATTTAATACCAAGTAAAGAGACCGACGGTATTCGACAGCAATGAGGTGAAAATCACCTGACAAGTGCCACTCAAGTGACTACAGAGTTACAATAACATCTGACTGGCTCAGTTTTGACCAAAACTGTTCACCGAGGATGTCAGTACGGAAAAAGGTCGATGTCATAGAATATTCGCCAACAGAAAGCCTTTATTTTTCTACCGAAACATTAATAAGAGGCTGGACTGATATTGAGATCATAGGGCTGGTAGGCAGACCGTTGGAAGTGAGTAATATCCTTTGACGAGTCCAGTTAACCTTTGCGCCTAGTGCAGGACGTGTTGTTTTGTAGAAGCATCCCTTCGGACTCTAACAATTTGCATCTTTTTGGACACAGTTCAGATCATGACGCAATGGGACCTGAATAAAGAAATAATAGTTAAATTTATGAATAGAACTCACCAAATTAGTAATAAACCATCAATATGATTTTTGACATTTATATAAATATGGGATGAACTGTTGAACTTTAGTGTATACTGTTTCCGCATCCATTGTTCCGTCTAACCCCATTAGTTCAGAAGGAGCATCATGAGATCCTGCTCTCATTCGCTCCAAAATCAGCTCATCCACCTCTTTTAAAAAGCTAACAAATGCAATAAGCAACTGTCCATCAGACTGTGTATCAAAAAATAGTCATATTTCTTTATTATGGCATAAAAGTTTTGCTCTCATAATTGATGTTGTTTATGTTAAAGTATGTTGTCCTAATTTTTTCGCCACCTATGGTCAAACTTATAAGAGGAAAATCGCGGTTAGTAAAAATAATGAAGTCTTGTGTATAATTTTAAATTATTCAGCATCGGCAGACTGCGTTTCACACTGCAGAGAAGCCACATGACTAGGCTCTCTCGAATGGAAAGGCAAATTATATTTTAAAGCTAATGAAACGGTCTGACCCCCCAAGGCCGCCAAGGATCACAAAGAGCCTCAGCAACAAGAGTCAAAGCGAGAGCCAGCCCAAAGCCATCATGAACGGCTGAGAGCTTTGGAGACAGGATCGAATCGAGAGACCGCGCTTCCCCGAAGCTCGGACAGCCCTCCACGCCCATGAGAAATCTACGCGGTTGACCGTGGGGTAGCGTACAACCAATTACCCTCCCTCCCCCCATCTCTTTACCCCAATATTTCGCCCCATGGGCGACCGTCGAGGCAATGGCACCGTCGCACCTGTCTTCTGAAATCGTCCCGAGAAGAACTGGCACCGTGGCAACTAGGGATTCAAAAGAACGCAGGACGAATGAACGAGCATCCAGTCAGAAAACGAGCGACCACGGCGGAGGGGCGAGCGACGTCGGATAAAATCCATATATTTTATTCGAGTCGGAGGGAGCTTGAGAGAGTAAGGTTGAACAGTTCTAAAGTCTTGCTGTTAAATATTTAGTCTCGTCTTGACAGGTAACCGGATTGTAACCCGGTGGTTGTTTGTTCCGTATGGTATCCCCGTCTAAGCATCTAGTACTTGTATCAGGTACTCTAGTGTTAAGGGCTCATGCCTGTAGCGAAAACAATTTATAAATCCCGTTCAGGATTGAGGGCCGTGGTTGCTCTTATATAGCCATCACATCGACCTACGGGGGTGTTTGTGTATCGGTGGTGTTTAGGCCAGTCATTGCTTATCTGCTGAATGTACGACTCCTGGAGCTCCTGAGGACATTTGTGCCATTTAATTGTATATCTATATCTTAAAAGCTCCCTTGTTTGACTAACCACCACTTAGAGCACATAGAAATACGCGCACATCGCTCGGTCGAATGCTACCTATACTGACCCGGGAAACGTCAGCATCACGAGATCGATAAAGCACATTTGACGGTGCAAAATAAAAGTAGATTTCAACATATGTATTCAGATCATTCATTTTTTGGTGGAAGCGATAAAATTATACTTAGCTTAAAATAAACGAGACTTCTTTTCATTGCACACATCCCAGTACAAATTAAGTTTATCTATGACATTATTCACTTCGACTAGATCACTTTTCTCTCAGTTTAAGGGTTAAGATTACAAAAAATATCAAACTACTGTAAATACGAAATAGAAAAATGACTTAATATTGATCAGTTAGAATTGATATACTTCAAGTATATATAATTTTTCCGTTCATATTTCGAGAATCACTGGAGTGAATTATAAGGTCGAGTCATGTCAGTACAGTATACTTAGTTTTTTTCAAATTTCGTGTTTCACCTGGTAAAACGTGGTGGACCTGTTACCCAGAAACAATTATTTGTCATGTTTCTGTACAAAAATCCATCTGACCTTTTACATGTGCTTTATGGAGCAAACCTTTCGAACTTTTCCTCATCTCTCAGTGGAGAATGCGCTACGTTGTGAGAAATGAAGTCGCCCACTTACGCTTTACATATTCTAATAATTTTCAACTTTATTTCAGAATCATTTTGTTGAAAAGGAAAAAATATGGCAACCCTCTAAAATTGTTTGTAGAGTAACAACCACTCCTGTGAATACAGTTCTTGCCCTGAATTTTGTTTGAGGCCTAAAAACTGAAAACTCGTGGGGCAGATATTTCAGCATTTGATGAAGTATCAAATCTGAAAAAACCGTCAGTTATTTGCGAGAGAACATTGAAACTGGTCCATCGAGAACTGAAAGCGAGTGATGTGGTTCAATGAGTCGAGGTTCACCACCGTCTTCCTGAGAGATTAAAGAATTAAGGTGAGATGAAAATCCCATGATGCCATGGACCTACTTTCTACCGTCTACCTAACAGGAATCTGGAAGCAAGGTAATATTTATTTCAATGTTTTCGTGTTTTTCCCGTAGGATAGGACTAGGATCTTTGACTTTATGCGAAATCAAACTGAAGGCAGAGGATTATTTATGAGTTTTTGACGACTTCGTTGAAACTTCAATAGACTTGAATTTTTCTGATGATAGTGGAGTGTTTTTAGATCGGTAATGTTTGTATTCGCAAAGCCAAAGTTATCCGAGGTTAGTTTTCTGAACATAAAAGAACATTTACTCCCGTGGATTGTACCATACAATCTTAAGATCTAAACCCGATTGTGAACTTATAGCTACGAGCATGAGAAAAACATGCGTGTCTCATCGTCACTTCATTTAAACATAGAACACCCTTGGAAAAAGATTATTTCAGTTCGGGTCAAAATTACAGATACAGTTCAATCAAAACTAATGTAATCGATACTAGGTAAAATTCAAGCTCCAAAACGATAAAATGGTAGACCAATTGATCATTCATTAATAAATTCTTCAATCATGTGACTTTCTTGACCACGCAGTTTACATTTAACTACGTGGCCTGTTAACCACATCAAGTAAATGCTTACAATCGAGAGATGAACTGCCACTGTATGAAGAATTAATTTACTGAAATCCAGTAATAACAAAGTTATATGTTATATGTTATGAAAGTCAGTTACTTAGGGTTAATGACAGAAATGTTTGAACTTTGGACGAAGAACTTGTCATTCCTATTGTAAATGAATACTGATAATTCAAATCATATATTTACATATTATTGCAATTTCGTCGACAGTTACCCGGCGATCACCTTCGATAAATTCTCGAACAGTGCGGACGTTGTCACCTGTGAGACTTGACCTTGGGCGTCGAACGCGATTTTCGTTTCCTTCACATTTTTGGCTGCCTTCATATTTACTGGTTCAAGTGAAAATTCTGGTCTAGGACAGAGGAGCGTCACTAAACCTCTAAACAAGTTAACATGTTCGAGGGCTTAACCTCTTCATAGTTTAAAACATTTCAATAGTACGCTGGGCCACAGATAAAAACCTCTTGTTCAGTACTCATGGAAGTACTGAAGACAGAGCAGATAGGAGCAGCCAATCAAGCTGATTAACCCTCTTAGACACAACGACTACCAACTCTCTACTTTGCCATCCAGTTCGGCACTGCTCAGTTGGATTCACCGTATCATGGATTAACTCCAAAAAATTTGCTGTAAACACAATATTTCACAAATGCTGGTATTGTTCCCCATTAAAACTGTTGTTTTTAAACATCATTAACGTGAGTTACAATTACTCAGTGTTATTCACTACTGGAGATGAATTAACGAGGAAAGATAGAAGATAGAAAGAACCCCGAGCAAGGTTGTGGTCAGTTTAGATAAGAAGTCAAGGTACTGAAGATGCAACGATACAAGTAAGGTTAGTCGTATTCAAGAGCTGCGTGGTTTATTTGCATGGAAAATTAAGATTAAGTTTCGAGGAATCTATATAAAACAAGAAAAACACAATGGGCAAGATAATGGATAGTTAAAATAAATAAAATACTAAGCTCTCAGTCGCCGTGCTCTGTGCAAGCAAATCGACGCTAAACAACAGACTGCACAAAGTGACCTCGGTGCAGACTCTTGATGCCCAACTAGGCCACGCCTAGAAGACACGTCCCATTCAATGGCGTTCGACTTGATACGGGGTAAATTTAGATGACATTTGAAACGGGCAAATGATTTAAAAGTCCAGGGAATCACCTAAATATTAGAAGTTGGTGAGGAAAATGTACTCGTTTATTCACAAGGACGTTTCAGCTCGACAGCGACGGGTCGTATAATATCTCTGGGGTTTGAACTCCGATATTCATCAGCGGAATACATTAAACAGTAGACAATTATTCACAATATTTGAATCCCCCTTGTATCTCTGAATTTATTATCCTCCAAAGATTTTCAATGCAATTGAGCTCCGCTAATCACGGAAGGCACACAATTTATCTTTCTCAATGAAAATTTTTGATAGCCAAAAATCCTTCATTGGTCTTGAAGCTAGAGCATTAAAATAAGTAAAAATGCACTGATACGTGAAACTCCTGGTTTGGGAGAGGTAAAAAGGAAAACATCTGATTCTGGAAATTCGTACACGACCGAGAGAAAACTTTTCGTGTTCTGGGATTTGAAATAGTCCAACTTACCTGTCTCCGACAATGGCGCCCTAGGGAATCATTTTTCCTCCTCCCTGCTGGCTGTTGAACCAAAGAGGAATGTACTTGTCATCTAAAGTAGATTCTTTAGACCAGTGGCCTCCAAACTACGGCCCGCAGGCCAAATCCGGCTCGCCAGTGTGATCAACCTTGCCTGTGACAGCTAATGCGTTATCATTGTCATTATTTCTGTGATGAGATGGATAAAAAAACACAAAATTATAATAACTCGGTTTTATTTATCTTTCTTTGGTAAAGTTAAATGACAAGTTTAATACGCAGAAGGTATAAAATCAGCATAGAAACGAACAAATAATTGAAATGGATCTCACTAGCAGTTTATAATATCCACTTGTGAAAAATATTAGCTAGATTTAGGTAATTGTGCTTTCCCACTGATAATAGTTCGTAGTTGTGGGCCAATTTTACTCGTTCATAGACATGACAGAATCAAATAGACAACAATAAAACTGCATTTCTGCTCTTATTTCATGCTTAATGTTATTTAAAGTTAATAATAATTTTACATTTGTTCACATATTTTGTTTCAGAACACGTGCAAGAACAGAGAAGCATGCCACATCCAAAGGAGCATTAGATCTAGCTGAATTTCAGCGAGGACGTATTGTTGGTCAACATGAAGGTGGTGTTAGTCAACGAAATATATCTGAAAATCTTTCAATAACACTTTTTACTGTTGACAAAAAGATTGTATAATTTAATACAGAGGGCAATAAGCGTGAAAAATCTCTTTCAGGTCGTCCCGACCCTTCTGAAAAAATCTTGCGTCTCGTCGAAAGAGATATCGAACGGGAACCACGTTGCAAGGCCTCTGACGTATGTAGCAACACAAGCTGCTGTTAGTCCCAGAACACCTGTCAGGTATCGCCACAAGCTGGGCTACTATAGCAGCACTGCAAGGAGGAAACCACTTCTTCCTTCATCTAATATCACGCTCAGAAATTATTGGGCTCATGAGGTAGTAGAGAGACCTGTGTCCTGTTGAAACATTGTCATTTTCTCAGATGAATCACAATTCGCATTATTTTCTGACAGTGGAAGAGTGTAAGTATAGAAACTCTGTAGTCAAGAGTTTGATCTGATAAGACAGCAGCCAACAGTGAAACATGGGGGCTTGTCAGTAATGAAATGGGGTGCAATTTGGAGTGATGGTCGATCAAAGCTTGTGGAGTGTGAAGGAAACATCAATTCAGCCAAGTATGTTTCTATATTACAGGAAGGGCTCCTTCCGATATTCTCAAGTGGTAGAGTGAGTGAAGGTGACTCCTTATTTATGGAAGATAGTACTCCATGTCACACTGCTAAAGCAATACAATGTTGGTTGAGTCAAAATATTTGGCCGTTTAATATACTCCCGAAATGTTCAATAGCGTTCATATCCGGGGACTGACTTGTTCCTGGAAGTTTCTCGATTCCATTTTGACTTGATAAATATTGTGGTGATTTAGCGTTATGATATGAAGCACCATATTCGGTAAATAGGGGGTCAACTTTATTCCTTCTACCACTAGAGAATATCGAAAGGAGACCTTTCTTTATTATAGAAACATATTTGGCTTTAAGTTAATAATAACACTGGGGAACAC
>VOMN01050975.1:0-13752 GCA_014899125.1 Orchestia grillus | reverse complement strand
GTTCCCCAAAAACATTATTTTTTAACATATTCCTAATTTCATCACACGTGCATGTCAATCAAACTGCGAGTTTTTCTTTTAAAAGTTTCATTTCGCAAATGCAAATAGTGAGATCATATAACCGTGTCAGCGCATGCTATGTGCTTTAAAAGAATGTAACTAGAAAGCGTTGATCGATCTGAGCTCTGATTGTTCAGTATCTACCTTAAGTAAGAGTTGGGCATGGACAACAGACGTAGGAGGAGATTTATGATCAGCAAGAGACTTCGGTTGCCCAAGCTCGTTGCAAGAGTAGCGTTGGCGTGCTGCTAAGCGATGCTGCGCCTCGTATGCGTCAGCAGTGTAGGCCGGTGCAGATCTTGGACTGGGCTTATGTCCGAAGTATGTCAAGTCTTTCAATGGAATTCCTTATTTTTAGGATATTGCCCTTCCCTAGATTGAGCTGCTGTTGCAGTGTGCGTCTATCACCTACACGATTGTTCGATCAAGTCAGACGATATAGTTGTGTACGATTGTACGAACTAGCAGTGTACGATTGTACGAACTAGCAGTGTACGAATTGTACGAACTAGCAGTGTACGATTGTACGAACTAGCAGTGTAGGATTGTACGAACTAGCAGTGTAGGTTTGTACGAACTAGCAGTGTAGGTTTGTACGAACTAGCAGTGTACGATTGTACGAACTAGCAGTGTACGATTGTACGAACTAGCAGTGTAGGACTGTCCGAACTAGCAGTGTCCCAGTGCGCAGGAGTAGAGCGCCAGTAACCAGCAACATAGGACGCCCGGCCGTGCGGGGTGCGCGCGAGAGGCCGCGGCCTGCGTTGCGTAGCGACGCCCTCGCCAACAAACTCCAACGGCCACGCAGCGCTGACCATAAAAATACGCCCGGCTTTGCACTTATGAGGTGCGGTGAGATGCGCGTTGTTGCTGCATAATTTACTGTGCGGGTAGAAAAACTTTAATTTACGGTCTTGCCGCTGCGTGGGATGAGCAGAGGGTCAGGTGGGCAGTAGAATTTTGGAAAAAGTACTTTGGGTCGTCGATTTTTGTATTATAATTTAAGGAATGAATCATTGCTGTTCGTAGAAGCATTCTTAGAAGTTCCGAATGCTTTCATGTTGATAAAAAAAAAACTACCGTAAGTTTCTTGCATTTCTGTATGATGATTAATTGCAAATTAGTGAATGTTATTCGGAATCTGGTATCTTCATACGTTGCATTATGTAAATTTCCCTACATTCTTTTCTACGTACACATACAAAGTATTGAGTGGAAATTAAATCCAAAGACTTTTCCTTCGCTCCGTTCCGGATTTCCTGATGTCTTGAAAGCTTTAACACGTTTTTGACCCTTTTGTAAGCTTCTGTGCCATTATTCCCGAGGCAATCCAAATCTTTCCCGAGACTTACTTTCTGTGACTCCTTTCATGGACTCCATCCCCTGATTTGTGAGGTTCGTTTCCAAGATTATCTTCACGAATCCTTTTTTAACTCATTTACTTACTCCCCAAACGTGCTTCTTGCGCCCGTTCCCGTGTGACGTTGGCATGTCATACCGCACCGATTGACATGCGGTCGCTGTCGTGTGAAATGCAGGCGATGAGTTGCGCTTCAAAGATATTGTCATGAAGTAGAGTTACAGCGACGGTCAAGATTTGAATCTCTTCCGTAAATAAATTAATGGTCACAGTCACGTGGACACATTCTAAAGACACTACTCACCTGGATTAATTTTCCTCAGTAAGATCGGGAGACCGACACGATGCAAGTAGCGGTCATGTCAGTACTAGGGGCGTGCAGAGTAGCGGCGTGGCCTGCTGCTGCGGGCGTGGTGCTGCAGTGGAGGGCGGCCGCTGCTGCCGGACTCCTCGTCTGGCATAGCGATCATCCATTGTGTCTCTCGCCCTTTCGCGGGACTAATTCTACTCCTCAACCCTACTCCTTTCCCTCTTCACACTTACTGCTCATCCCATGTTCTCGTGTCTATCTTCTCCTGCGTCGGAAAAGTTAACCTCTCAATTTTTGCGGACTTGAGTATGTTAGTTTCGTCTATCTTGAGCCCTTGTTCAGAAGCCATGTTCCTCAAAGATTTCTATCCATCTCTGTCAAGCTCGTTCTAATTGTCTCATTTAGAAGTTTTTCTCGTCTCTTTCCTTGAGTTCTTTTCTGCTCAAAGAGAGGAACTTGTTTTTCGGCACTCATCATTTTATACATTCAACTCTCTTGTTCAGCTCTCTGTTTTTGCTGCTGTGTTCAATGAAGCATCCTACCTACTTCCAACGATAGCTTTCTAGTTGGCAATTTTTTGCATTTGGCTTCGGTGCTTCACTAGTTTTGTCTTGACTTCCTCGCGTAGGGTTTCTCCCGATCTCGTTGTTTCTTAGTTCTGCTCTGTGTTGGGATGCTGGGACCAAGTTTTGATTAATCTGGTTCCTGATGCGTGATGCATTTGAGCATCCAATGCGCAAGACTGAAAATTTTTCAACCAGGAGACAAGGGCAGCTAATATCGATTACTTTTCTTGTGAAAACTTACGTTAAAAGTGTTATTTTTGAAGATGACTAATGTGTAGAGAAATCGCAGTTTGGCGGGGTTGAATATCCGGTTTATCTGACAATAATTACAAGTGGGCTACATCAGATCTCCCAATGACCGCGACCAGTTCTTAGTTCGCAAGGTTGAGTAATCTGAACCATCTGTAGCTTATTGCAATTAGGACTTTCATTAGATTTAGCGAAGAATACATATTTTTCAAAATACACATGTTCGTTCTTGAAAATGTTCCCTGAGGCGAATTCTTCTCCTTGGGAAGGCTTTCATGATTGTATTTTTGTGAAAATACGTTTTTAACGAATGCTTTTCATTTTAGTTTTTTTAATGAATACTTTTTTATGATTGTACTTTTTCAAATAAATGCGTTTCCTTGATTGTCAGTCGTTCTTTGATGATTTTTTCCTTCGTAGTCCTTTTTTGATAAATTTTCTCTTTAGGCCGTGGTATTAGCGAGAACTGTCATTACTTAAGTCAAGTTTGAAACGAAGGCGACGAGGACTTTAGTTAGCTGCCTATTTGTGCCACTGCGTCTGTGCCTCAACACATCACTAGGGGGCTCGGCGCAGGGCCATGCTCGGACGAGAATTTCTTACCTCAATAACAGCTAAATACTTCATACATGAAACCTCCTGATTTGTTTTTATTTTATTTTCGGAATGAGTGTCCAAATGTTTCGAAGTACTTTTTTAATTATTTAAGTTTCGGGGATTTAAGTTAAAAATTATTTTCGTTTTAAATTAGCGTTCTATAAATAGAGTTATCGATACTTCCAAATTAATTTTGTTTTATTTTGGAAGAAATGACGTAATGCATATATAGTTTATTTGTTCCAGTTTATAAATAATCTGTGTGTTTTACTGTTTTTACTATTTTGTTCGAGTATAAGTTGATTCTCGGACACATGTTTATTTGTGCTCTTTCCTATGATTCATGACGAAAGTTTTTCCGATTTTCGATTTGGTGCTTCTTACTACTATTAATCGTTCAGCCCTCTCTCTCTCTCTTTCACGAAATGCTAATGTTAACGAAGGAAAATTTACTTCGCTTATTCAAGTGTACAAAATGCAGCAATTGAGTCAGTTTTGTCCCACAAAAACTCAAATGAGCTTTTTATGGGCGGTTCTGACGAGGTTCCCTGGTTTTTATCAGCTTACTGATAGCCTGATTGTGCTTGTTTGCTGATTGCCTGTACCTGCACCAGCCTTCTGATGAGACTCATTTTGATCTAACTATCCATACTCGGAATGGAGTTTTACTCTACAGGTAAAGGTTGGTGAGGAAAACGAAGTGGACGAGGTTCAGTTTTCAAGGCAAAATATGCATACTGAAAATGATCATGACACTAATATGAGTAACTGGGTATTACCTGCCTGAAATTTCTTCAGAATTGTGGCTCGTATATAACGTTTCTATAAATTCTCTCTGAATACATTCAGGCGTTTGCTGATCCAAGACCAGGAGATCACTTTCTCCCTCTCTTCTGCTTTCTGACTTCTTCACTGGCGCTCCTACGTTAGGAGTTGAACGAAAATTTGAAAATGCTGTCAGGAGCATAATGTAGTCCCTCTCATCTCTGCCCCCTATAAGGATGATCCTTGTTCTATTCTATTGTAGTTGAATAGTCTATTGTATTTTGTTGATACTTGATGTTTCAACCTGTTTAGGATCATGTCAATAATTTTTCAAATAAATGCGACGAGTGATAACTTGGACCTCAGTTTACAATACTTCACTGCGCCGACACTTTCATTTACCTACTTAAGAATTAAACTGTTTTTACTCACGATAAAATGCTCTGTAATATTTCTTTGTGTAATTAATTGTTCTGGCATGTTCAGTTCCAGAGAGCCGCCAAGGCCTCAGACCTGGACACGGTGCGACGCACGAGTGTCGGAGGCGTTGCGACTTGGAGGACATCATCTGTACTGACGTAACTTGTTCTGCGACGGAGCTTGCTGCATCACAGGCTGCTGACGAGAGCTTACGAAGTTTGTGAGGAGTCTCCTATATTTCTTGGCACCCGCATTGCCCCTCAGCTCACGTTGTAGTTGATCTGGAGTGGGCTTGGTGAAGTATCGGTAATTCTATAGTTTTCGTGAAGTAAATTTTAATTGCCTTTATGCTTCAGTAGCCGTCCGGCAACGGGGTGGTGACTCACAAGTTTGCACTCTTATGATTCTCGTTAATGATCACATTCTGTTCGTGTTGAGGCTTAATTTTAAACAGCTTTCAGTTGAGTTGTGGAATGCCTACTTCTACAGGAGTCAAAAGTATTTGAATCCAACTACTGACTGCCGCTGTGTGTCCGGCGGAAAGGCTCCACAGAACGCAAAATTTGCCAGTAGGTTCGCTCAAAATTAATCCATAGCAATGCCTGCGAAAGTGAAGAAAACGAAGAAGAAGCGACGCATGACGGGCTTCTTTGCCTGCCTGGGCGGGTGCGGGGGGAAAGTTCCCCGGGATGACATCGAGGAGATCACCACGCTGGACTACCGCCATTTTTCTCTGACTCAAGTGAGTGTGACCTCACTGAAGATATTTCGTTTCGCTGTCGAATTAATTTTCTCACAACATAAATGTTCGGCCCATTTCGTGTTGCTTCAAAGGAGGTATTCGTTGATGCAGACGACAACGCGCCTAGTTGTAATCTTAACGAGTTCATACGTCCAGTTTATAGCGTAAACGCGCGTTTCTTCATCAGGTGTACGAGTTGACTGCTGGGTGTGCCCCTATATATGGGCACCGTGGGGTGTGAACGAGATTCAGGGGTTTGTTATGACGCTTAACGGCTTGTAGCCGTGGTCAAACGGGGTGGCACAATGATGTTAACTCTAAGTGTCTTCCTTTTGTATTTTTTTTAATATTCACTGGCTACCTTTCCTTAAAACGCACCAGAAATGGCGGTGCTGCCATTTAGTATCGCCTGTTTTATTTGTCTAAGCATTAATTTCCGGTGCGCGGTAACGTATCAACGGTTGGGCGAGTTTTTCAGCTTGTGTGCTGTGGCTTGCTATGTGGCTAGAAATATGTAGCTTCAATCGACTCAGATCAAAATACAGGCGGTCTCATTTAGTTGCTCTCGTCATGCCTTACTTTCGTGTTACTACATCAAGGAATGCGTTAAATAAATGTGGCCCTGAATAGTAATGATTTCTCCGAACCTGAAAATAATTATGTTTTGCCATTCACTTCAACATGTGGATACTGCTTGCAAGCACATGAAGTGTCAGCCCATCAATTCAGTTTTGTTTCTCTAGTAACGTTCCACTTTAAAATTAGTTACGGGAGTCCGACTACGCAACTTGTTCCAATTTAAAACGAACAACTTAGCCATTCGGTGTTTTGAATTTTACTTGATATTCTGCCAAATTTGTTCTATGCGAATTCTTTAAAAAGATTTTCAAATTAGAAAACGTGGTATCAAAATTGTGTTTTAATTAGACGTCGTTTCATTCAAAATTATTTGAGTTAGAGGCTTCGCCTGTATTTCAGTTTAGATTCGAGACCTTCATTTGAGATGTTTGAAATCTGTGTAACATCAGTACTATACATGATAATGACACGAGGCCATAACTGTGCAGGTTCCTTCAGATGTGTTCGCTTGCGAGCGCACGTTGGAGACGCTCTATCTGGACAGCAACCAGGTAAGCAGGCCGTACCTGACTGGACTGCTCCCACAAACGCGGGGTCTTCCTCTGCTTCTTCTGGAGAGTTTAGTCTTTGTTGAATACCAGGAATTATGAGGCTCAGCGTTATTGTTATAGAATAACTTCTGGAGAGCTTAGTCTTCTTTGAATACCAGGAATTATGAGGCTCAGCGTTATTGTTAAGGAATAAACAACCAGAGCAGGCTAGGCAGCCGGCAATGTGTGGCTTAACTCTTTGAGTGCTACTCACACGGACACCTCGGTCCCTTTTAACTGCAACAGTTCAGTGCTTGTTTTTCAGCTTGCATTGGGCACTTTGGTCGATCGTATCATTAATTGAAAAAGGATGCTACAGTTGGCTCAGTAGCGCTTTGAGTAAAAGGAATATTCGACTCTCTTCCGATGTTATTCTTGGACGTTTTTAAAATACCGAATCGAAGCTTCTTGTAAATTGATCTATATAGTTGAGCTTCTTGTAAAATAATGTGCTCAATCACACTTCTTGTGGGTATGATTCTTGTGTTTTTCACCATTGGTAGGGAAAATTTCGTCTTTGAAGCACCTTGTGTCTAGCCAAGATTTTCGTTTTATTTTGTCGGCTACAATCCCGCCTGTGAATTTCGTCACTAGAGACATAGAGATAGAGCTGCCTAGCAACTAATGAGATGAATTGACCGAGCGCTGTGTTGTGTGCAGCTGTCTGAGCTGCCCCGCGAGCTGTTCCTGTGCCACGGGCTGCAGCACCTCAGCGTCAGCGACAACGAGCTCTCGAGCGTACCCGCCGCCGTCGCCGCCCTCACGGCCCTCGCTTCCCTCGACATCAGCAAGAACAGTAAGGATGCGGGCGCCCTCCCGTCTTTCGTTTAGTTTTCCTTGTCTAACTGTACACTCGAACCTGGACTTGAGGGAAACGGCTTACCTCTCCGCTTAGAAAACTCACTAACATTTTTATTAGCGAAATAGTTCCCATTTTCGAATTAATTTAAACTTACGATTTAGAATGGGTTCAATTCGTTAGTAGAAACTAATTTTCTGACGAATTTTTGTTAGTATGGCGAGTTTCTCGTAAGTGGACAGTTGCTCGTAAGTAGAAGTTCCAGTGTACCTGCATAAAAGTTATTCTCAAGTTGAAGTGCCATTTGTGTGGGTGTCGTTCTCGAGTTCTTTATGTGCCATCTGTTATATATTTTTTTTCAAAATGAGCGTTTGCTCTGCTGCAGCTTTTACTTTTTTTACTATCTGGAGAAATGAAATTCGTCAGTGAGTGGTTGACGTTTTTTATCGGATAGACTTCTTTGGTACCAACTTCCTAAATCGACATCTACATTCCTGTCTCCTGCTCGCGTTTGTTGGTCGTCCACGTGCCGTTGTGAGGCAACATCCCGCGTTCCGTTTTGCCGTTTTGATGTACCTCCCCTAATGCGTGAGGTTCAACTCGTGAAGGATGCAAAGTATCTTGTGATTACTTTTACTATTGGTGAAGTGGAGCACATCTCGGTAATTGTTTTGCTTCTAATCTAAAAGGGAAAATGTTGCTGCTGTTGTTGCTGCACTATCACTTTACTGGTAGCCAAATCATCCACTTCCTTTGAGAATCTTTTTTTTATGAAAGTACCAACCTAAACGCAATGTCTTTGGTAGTCAATATATCAGTTGACCTATGCTGACATTTCTTACTAATTTACACTGGTTTGCTGTTCAGGCTAGAATAAGTCGTTAGTTAAATGAAATTCGTATGCTGGCTGTTTCATTTTGTCACATTTTTATTTCCGAGCTAGCATGTGTGAACTGCATAGTTTCAACTTGAAGTCAATTTCGTCAATATATGTTGAGCGTTTCCAAGCACTGTATTGAGATAGGAAAATTTCATTGATTTATAAAGTGACTTACATTTGCAGCGTACAATTATTTGGTATGCGCCACATTTCCTACCCTAGTTGCTCAAAAATCAATTACAACTCAAAATCCTTCCTTGAAAGACTGCTCGACTCTAGGTGTTTATTCCGCTCATTTAAGTATTTCGTTAACCAACTCGAAATGGAAAACTTGAAGGTGCTGTGTTCCGCAGACCTGAGCAGCATCCCTGACAGCATCAAGAGCTGCCGGGAGCTGGCCTGTGTCGACGTGTCCGTGAACCCCCTCTGCAAGCTCCCTGAGGGCTTCACGCAGCTCATCGCGCTCAGGGAGCTCTACCTCAATGACACTTTCCTGGTGGGTGCCCGCGGCTTGGGTCTGGCCAAGTTGCAGGGCATGCGCTGAACAATACATTAATGCCGACACTGATGTAGGTTTGAGCAGGGAATGGTTTTTACAGCTTTGGGCATTTTTTACTCGTCCTGTGGAAAAGATATAGGTACCTAAATGGTCCTGTTGTGATCTAAAATGCCCTTCATCAGTAGATAATTTCACTATGTAAAAAAGTTACATTTTTGTCTTGTTTCTGGGTTAAAATCGTAATTGCCCAAATGTTTATAACTAAACAAAATGATGAAAAATCAGTTTAATGCTAGAACTTTATTTCTGTGGTTATCTTAATGAATGTTCAAATTCGCATCTCTTTAGTATAATACCAGTAATAAATATAAGAGAAAACCAATATTTCATAGGAATGTTTGGCATTTTCTGTTGTGTTAAAAAACGATTTAAGAAGTAACAATTGCCTGAAACAAAAATGATGTTACATCGTGCTAGGTTGATTTGATTTCGTTTACTTATTGTTCGTAACATTCTTCTGGTGCTAGATGACTCTGATGCTTCGCGACAATACCTGTGTACTAAGCTGTGTGTTTTCCCTCAAAGTTGTAAATTTCAACGCTCTTTTCAAAATGTACTGAGAAAATTGAAGGACTCGTAGAATTGTGATTTTCCCTTGTGGTTGTAATGTACTGCTCAAATTATGTTCTGAACCATGGAATTACAACTGAAATTGAATAGTAGATAAAGTCAGCTCCGGTGTTACTTGGATATTTGCGCACAATTCTCAGTCAATTGGTTTCGAGTTTGCACATCATTGCCATTAGTGGCGGGACCCCCGTGCTCAACTTCAGCATCAAGCTTCAGTGGATCGCTGCAGCCCCGCAGCTGTTCACAAATGCGTGCTCGAGACCTTATTTCTGACGAGATACGTTGCTGTTACACGAATTATCATCATCGCCTCTTCGTGATTACAATAAATCATCAGGCTTTATTTATGTTTAGGGGCTCATTTTTGGGAAGCTTTCGTCAGGTGCAATGGTTACATAAACGTCAGGTTTATTGAGGTGCCCAAGTCGTCAATGGTTGTCGAGGTTGGTAGTGCTTCAAGAAGAGTTTTTGTCGTTGAAAACAATGGATCAGCTTAACTTAAAATGCCACACCGATTAATTTTTTTGTAGATTTGAATCTGTAAAATTATATTGAGGTTAACCATGGCAGAGTGGAGATTTGTTACATGCTCAAATGTGGACACAAGAATAAAAAACGGGAAGTATTACGTGCCGAAATTGGAAATAATTTTTGATGGAAGTGTGATGTGGTTTTGAAACAGGCTTGTTCACTTGAGGTTTTGGTGTGCAGCGTCAAGATTCTTGCCCAACAAAACCCTGCTGGTATTGTAGAACAAGACGCTTTCCAATCAAATATAGCTGGTATAGTGAAATACTGAGACGCTGGAGGGAAAAAATTCAGCAGGTGTTGTAAAGCATCACGAGATTCTTGCCGTACAAAATACAGCTGGTGTGAAAGTAAAACTAAGAGAATTACGCCCGACCAGTTTTGGGTCCGTGTCCGTAGCAAGTGTCGAGAGCTGACTTCCAGTCTACGATGACCGTACCTGAGTCGCTTCAGTGATTCTGCATTTATTTGATGAGAGGGAAGCGCTCACATGTTTTCTCCTGTAGTATATATCCAGGAAGATTCATTATAGCTAAGAGTTTTTGAAATTTTCTGTATTTAAGATAATCGTCTTGTATACTAAACTAAATTCAATTGATCCAATTTCTCTTACAAAACATAGTCAGAAATAGAAGAAACTCTGACTCTTTAAACGAAAAATTCAGAGCAGGGACTCCGTACGTAAAAGATACCCGCATGCGTGTCAATAGGCCTGATTGGCCCACAGGAGTACCTGCCCGCCAACTTCGGGCGGCTGGTGAGCCTGGAGGTGCTGGAGCTGCGGGAGAACCAGCTCAACACGCTGCCCAAGAGCCTGGCCCGCCTCACCAAACTCCGCACCCTCGACATCGGCAACAACGAGTTCTCCCAGCTCGTGAGTGGACGTTTTTTATTCTTAATCTTTTTAGGCCCTGCGGTACGTCTACCGTGCCACCAAGACAAAAGTGCAGTACTTATATTGTGCAGGGATAGGACTAAATGCCTGAAAGTATTTGGCTAGGTGGCACTTTTTGAAAATTAACACCTATTACTGTTTTTTAATATGCCGATATGTGCGCCGAACTTTGCCTATTCAACAATAAAACTCAATCCTTCGTCTGGGTCTCAAATGTTTACCGTATATGGTCGATATTGCTTTTGAAGTTTAGTGCTGCTAGTTCACTGTAATCCGTTGCTCCGTCCACAGTCATTTTTGGATGGCAATTTGATAACCGATTCTTGATAAATTTTCCGTCCAAATTTGACCTCTTCTTATATCATCTCTACATTAGTTTTTCCAGTACACTGTAATGTCCTTGATGGAATGAAATAACCGCGTAATTTAAATCATACGAATTTGTGTACCTGAAATGCGTCAATATGCAAAACGTACTTCTATGGTTATCTCATCATAATTTTTGGCTTTCAAATCCAATTTTGGCCACTCAAGTTACTATTTCTTCAATCTTGTTTTTTATCAGAACTAAAATATAATCAATCTTTGTCAAAAAAACTTGAGCTGGAGAACAATGAACATTAATTTGAACTCAGAATGTAAAAATAATCCAATATCAGTTCATACTTTCCGGAACCGAAAGTTCATTTTCTAGGCCGGTGTTATGGGTAGTCCAGAACACAGCTCAGTTTGCAGGGCTCAAACGATGCTGCGAGGGAGCTGACCTCTCGCTATCGCGTGTGGCAGGCAGCCCCGAAACAGTTCGATGCAGACGTCAGGCTTCTTAATTCAATCCTGAAAGAACAACCTCAGGACTTGGTTGTGTGGGTTTGTGAGCAGCGGTTTTTAGTAAGCCGATCTTAGTGAGTAATTCTCATTTCTAGAATGAAAAGGTTAGGGATTTGCTTCAATGTCAATCTGCGTAATCATGGTGAAATCTGACATCCATCTTGCTCACTCTCTTTCCCCAACGTCTCCATGGCCGAGAGAAGCATAATCAAGGCGTTCACAAAATTCTTATCTGTCAATTCAACGTACCTTGGTATATTTTTTCCGTAGTGTCCTTTTTATTTTTCAAGATCATCATGTTGGCATCAAATGTGTTAATGTAATTTGAAATTTAAATTTTCGACTCAAAATTTTCATATGATGTGCTATGAGTATGAATTTTGAGCATAATTTATGCTTGGTTTTCATTTCTTTTACCTTTGGTTTGTAAAATATCTACAAAAATTGTTTACGCTCATAGTTTTTCAAAAATTCGCTGAGTAATTTTCACAATTACTCACAAGCTTTCGAAAGCTCCAGTCTAGTGGTTCGTTCATGAGCTTGATCCCTATTCTGATCTCCAGCAGCAGAGGCTTCATAAGAATTTGAAAGCTGTACTCGTATTTCGGAATCAGTTGACAGAATGCCATCTCAAATGCTTGCGTTCGTTCTTCCTTAATTCAATTGACTTTGAAATATCTGCATGGTTGACCTCTTTAGTGTGTCCATGTAAGAAAGTGACTAAAATATCTGCTTTGGGGACCTCTTACGTGTGTCCACTTGAATCCGCACTCGAGCGTTGGATGG
Source organism: Orchestia grillus (assembly GCA_014899125.1). Lineage (NCBI taxonomy): Eukaryota > Metazoa > Arthropoda > Malacostraca > Amphipoda > Talitridae > Orchestia > Orchestia grillus. The sequence goes on along the minus strand of VOMN01050975.1, from coordinate 1,669 downwards.
AGCAACTTCGCTTTGTTAGTTCACGTTCATTATCTAAAGCTTAGGGAAAGTACGCCGCCAATTTTGATCGTAAGAGTAAGATTAATACGACTGTTGATTGGAAACGGTTACTCCTCGTGCGATGTGAACATTTGCATTAGGTACTTCAGATTACTGTAAACCACCGTGAGCTGCAGGGCCCTGCTGCGTGAATCATCCAGAAAGTCTCTGACTGGAATATACAAAGTCAGTGTTGGTTTTTCTCTTGTGCTAGTGATCGAGACTGATATTGGAAGTTAAAATCATCCATTTACAGTTCTAAATTAGTTAATAGTCCATTTCCTTAGAAGTCAAAGGTAGTAAGCGGCTATTGATTCTGTTGCAATTTGTACTCGGTTTATACTTCCATTGACGTTTACTATCACCTGCCGTCGGCTTTAACTGCCGATTAACTCGAGTCTTTGTTACAGCCCGAGGTGATAGGGTCGCTGTCGAGTCTGCAGGGGCTGTTATTCGACTCGAACAGAGTGCGCAGCTTGGCGCCCTTCTTTGGGCAGCTGGAGGAGCTCACGTATCTGGACGGCTCAGGCAACAGGATTGACAGCCTTCCTAATGAGATATCCAAGTGCAAGAAGCTCACCGACCTGCACCTCACTGGCAACCATCTTAAGGTTTGTTCGGGCTCAGCTATGTCACTCTGGCCTCTACACACTTCAAGACATAACTTACTGGACATTTCCCATCGAAGTGTTTACTATCTGATGACGGTAAGTATCTTTATGTTTGTCAATTGGTTTTCAATTTTTGATGAATGATAAGGTAACGTTAATAGTGAGTTTTTCAAAGTTAGTTGATCAAAGCATTTCATGACAAATTATAATCTCATCGCTGGCGGATATTTCGAGATTACTTGTTGAAGATTTCCTGTCGTAATGTTGCCTTGCTTCGTTTGTAGACATCCCAAGGTCCGTTACGCGAGTTTTTCTTGAAATGTTAGAACTTTTCATTGCAGGTAAGCATTTGAAAATTTGTTAATGAGCTTTCCTCTGTTCGACCGTCGCTGGCAATTTTAAATATAAGTTAGTTTCATTAATGGTGTGTTCTTATTCAATTGATTGGAATCAATTAATATCGGCTCGCTCAATGCCTAAAACTTTTTTCAAGCTGTTAGGACATGGTAATTTTGTGGAGGGCCTTCAAGAAAATTGATTGTAATGAGAGCATATAATTATGTAAGGGGTGTGGAGCTGACATTTATGTTTATCCCCTAATTTATTAGAACACTTGTCGTTTTATGGTGCTGTGGAGCAGTGCATTACTGACCGACCGTCTCGGTCTGTCTCCCACTAGGTAATCCCAGCATGAACTTATGAGCCTATCTGATTCATTCTGCTATTATTTCGCGTAGTCTTTTCAATTTCTCTCACTTCGGACGAATTCAAAAAGAACAGCTGAACGTTAACGTCAGTTCTTGCTGGAGGTCGTTGTGCATTTCTCCGATTTTATGCCTGCCTCATTTGACATCTGCTACTGGCCGAGCATGTTAGTCTCTTCTGGCCGGCCCTGTTTTTCGACTTCTCTGTGTTCCTGGCTCATGTTCACCTGACCCCTGGCTCATGTTCACCTGGGCTTGGCTCATGTTTACCTGGGCCTTGCTCATGTTCACCTGGGCTTGGCTCATGTTTCCCTG
>VOMN01050971.1:0-15727 GCA_014899125.1 Orchestia grillus | reverse complement strand
GATCATTTCGGCGTCTTGTGACCCGCGGGATCATTTCGGCGCCTTGTGACCCGCGGGATCATTTCGGCGCCTTGTGACCCGCGGGATCACTGCCAATGTACAACACGAACTAATTTCTCCCTCGAATTAATTCGATCTCGCTAGAACGAATTAATTTCTCGAAATAATTCTATTGCACTCGAAGTAATGGTTCGAGTTGATTCAATTGCCGTCGGACTAACTTCTCAAATTGATTTGGCTCGAGTTAATTTCTCGAAGTGAACTAACATACTTTCTGTTGGACGTTTACGGATTTCGATGGAAACAGAAGCTCGAAGGCGTTAAAAGTTTCGGGAGCTTTGCGCGACGTAGGCGGCACCAGACGTCGAGGGGCAAATTCAGGCCTGTTTACGTAACGTTACGTAATGTTAAAGTTGACGTAACTTTAACCTAATGTTAAAGTTGACATAGTGTTAACGTAACGTTGAAGTTAACGTAACGCAACGTAATGTTAAAGTTGACGTAACTTTAACGTAATGTGGAGCTTCTTGCACAGTGCGAGTGCTCATTCGTACCTTCCTAAAGGAATAAGTTAACTAGATAAGCTAGTCTAAACCGCTGAGAGTGTTATACTGAAATAATCGTACTACAACTCTCGAGCAATTTTAATCGCTCTGAATTTTTTAAAGTAGGGCTATTTAAGTGATTTATTGAAGGAAGAACCTTGAAATGTTGTAGTTATACGACTCGAGCTCAAATCTGTTACCTCACACGCTGTCGTTGTGGACCAGAAATTGTTTTTCGCGTTGATATTTCAAAAAGGCGTCCGGAAAATACGGGCTCTTCTCGTAACTTGTAAATCAGTCATGATTTGCGTATAAGGAAATGGCCAGTCACCAACCCCACGCGTAAGGCTTGCAATGGATCCTGACCGACATTGATGGCAAGGCTTCCCGAATCCGCAGTTGCGGACTGATGTCATGCATGATCCGTTTGTGGGCAGCTTATACCGCTGCCACATGTCCACATTAGTAAATAATGTTTCTCAGACAGCCGTAACTTCGCCATGTTGCTCTAGACCGCAGGATAGCAGCCCCGAACAGAATGAAATGTTCACACGAGGATTTTTGCTGACGAATAGAGCAATTACTATGGGGATCAGCGAATTATGTACAAAATCTTTTCAAAGTATCTGATGTTTCATTTCTTTTCAGTTCGTGCTGAAAAGAATCAAGCTCCTGGAAGTAAGCACTAGGTGCGAAATTATAGAAACAAAGTCGACAATATTTAATGCAATCATAAGCTATCATCGGTACACCAGGCCGCAATTCCAATCTTTAGGCCTTTGTGCCGTTCTATTTTTTTATTTAGCGTATCAGTTAATAATTTTTGCTTAGTCAACACCTCGCGATTCATTCAACAAAGTACCCGTTATCGCTTAAAGCTTCGGTTTTCAACGTAAGTGTTATACTTCCCATTAATTACCAACACTACGAGATAAAAATTTACGCGCTACTGTACATATAAAGTACAAAGTCAGTTTTCAGACGCAGGGTACGCAACGGATGGTCTAGTACACGGGCTGCGGCAAGATGACCTGACCTTACGTTGCTCTAATAAAAGTGAGAGAATAGAACGAACGAGCAAAAGTATCATTTGCTATCTAAATGTCTGCATAAGGCAATTTTGTTTCATCAAAAACACAAATCAAAGCATTTTTGTTTGTTGTATATTTCACTTCGTTATCATCAAACGAACAAGTATGGAAACCCATTTTGCCATACGCTGGCAAACCGTCCGCTGCCTTGAGTTGCGATATCCCAGTCGTCAAATTCCGACATTAGTTTGAAACCCAGAAAAAATACTAATTGTTTGTAGAAGCGGATAATTGTTCCAGCCAACGATATCTCGAAATGATTGCCTCATTCTCACACTGGCTTTTGCTTTGCTGGGTGTATGCGGTTGTAAACACTGCTCGCAATTTGAAAATCATCAATTTCCAGGCATGATTGCTACATTTCTTCTTGAGCCTTTCTGTTTTCTGTGAAATACCGGCGTAAATAACCTTATTCATTTATGAAATCACCTATACCTGACCATAATTACTTCATTCTGAGATGGAGCACACTTTCCGTTAGGTACTCAGCAGTAGCGGTACTTCATCAATCGCTGTTTAGCTGACTATCGTGCCTACTTCATTCTTGAAGAAGCCGCTCTTTACTTTGGTAGATATACTTGTATATCAATCACAAGTTGGCAGAGATATCATAACTAGTCATACGCTAGTGTCTAGACATGACCATGATATGCGTCTCTCCACGTGGCATCGATCCATGCAACAAAGCAGAGCCACGAATTATGCGAATAGAAGTCGAGTTCCACTCAAATAAATCTGTCTCCTAAGATTCTCAAGTTTGCTCAAGGCGCTCGACGTTCTCTTTATTCCAAAGATAAAAGAGATAGGGAGTGGGCCTCAGCGAAAAATAATCATGTTTGCTGTGGTTACGAAAATATGAATTATGTCCATTGAGGCATGACGCAGGTCATAGACACTCGATCGTTGCCTTCAAAGAGACATGTTATGCATCTTCATGCAGAGCGCTGTCTCGCTCAGGTGAAGAGTGGCACATTGTCTCGATACGCATGGCGAGGAAGGGGGGGGGGAAGTAGGCAGAGCATCCCACCTGGAGACCTAGATGCATTGTACGTAAAATTTTCAGAGTTTCAACAACGATCGATGAGTAAGTTATTGACTGGGTACTAGCCGAAATGTCGCTTGCCAGGATTGACTGGTATTAAAGTAATTAGATCTAAAAATACAGAGTTGTCAGCCCTCTGTTTTGCCAGTAAGCTTTGACGTAATCCAGCTAAAGAATAGTGTGACTGAGTTTTCATTCCATGTAACTGAGGAAATTCTATTCTCCTCGATAAGCTCGTATTTAAATTGTCTTTAAGTTTTACGTAGGTTAAATGTGTTTTACTTTTATTTTAAGTTACTTTGCCCTTTTTCCGCCTAATGAGAACGTTTCTCCCACTCTAATGCGAAGCACCTCACCAAAACTGCACATCATTAACACTCCACTACCCCATAACACATCACAATACAACCTCTCAACGACACCACTCCCTCCACCACAGCTGGAGACAACCCCGTCACCATATCACCACACCATCATCATAGCACTGCATCATCACACCACATCATTTATGCCCACGCAACCACCCATCATGCATCGCTCTATGGGTACACACCCACCTAACACACCCGCTCGGCCCTCAAAAAAAGCACGGGTTCAAAAATGTTCCACAAAAAAGTGTGGGATCAAAAAGGCTCTTCTAAAAACGACGGTTCCTCAGCTGGCACCGCCGGCTGAGGCCACCTACGGAGACGTGCCGTCGCCCTCTCAGGTCATGGGCCAGCCGTGCAATACGGGTCCTGAAAACATTCCATGAACGTTAAGAAACATGTGTTACACTTAGTTGAGATTAACTTGGAAAATAGACGCGTAATTTCTAAAGAAATTCTTGTCTCCGCATTGATGTTGACGACTATACATTATTCTACGTTCTCTGAAAATAAATTCTAGGCTTCTTGATAACTAAACTCTTTTTAGAGAGATTTTTGGCTCCACCAGTTCAACATATGCGCGTATGTATCAGAAATGCAGAACGTTATAAAAATGTTATAATGCATTATCCATCAGAAGGATGTCAATGTTACATGGGTTTTAAATTCACAAGTTGAGAATACATCGCACGGAAACAAAAGAAGTGTTCTATTGGAATAAATCATAAAAAACTACTAAGACCGTGGCATGTCAGGGTTTTACCGCTGCGTGAATTGTAGATTAAATAAAACCTTTAGATAGCCATGAAGTGCATCTACCAGAATTGCTGGCTTTCTGGTAGAGTGGACATCAAGGCCAATTGGGCGATTCTAAATGAAACGTAAATTCGACTGTAAATTTTGTTTGACATATTCGTCCACACTAGTGCAATTTTAAGTTCAGGATCACAAATCGATTTATTTGAAAGCATTCATTACTTTTGATGCTTGTTATTGCGCTGATCAGAAAATGTTCGCAACCCATGTGTGTCTGTTTTTTTTCCTTGACTGCAAGGTTTGATATGAGATATTCATTTGAGACGTAAATGTACAAGCTATATGGGATTAGAAGCAAGAGAAATGCTGAATTCAATTCATAAATACTCTGAAGGGGTTTTTACTCCATCATAACTTATTATGATACGATAACAGAATGAACTCTGTCTAAGCTGACCACAATCTCTCTAACAGCAGGCATCTAGCTATGTTATGAGGTATGAGTGTAATTTCTTCCATAAAATTTTGAGCAGGCAGTGAAGATACAGTGTGTGTATAACTAGAGGGCATGGCAGGTACGCCTGAGAATTTTTCTTTAATCGTTCCAGGTTTTTCCTTCATTTGTGCTAATCATAAAAATAGAACTATACTTCGAAAGCCACTAATCAAGTTGAGGTTAGCTTTTAACAGGTTTGCTTGTCTAGGACTCCCAGACACAATTTTCTTCGAAGAACGTTTACAATATTTTAGATACATTCTGCTCGTTTGAGTGCAAAAACTTGATAAGTTTAGGGACACATACCTATCACGTTTGAACGTATCGAGAAATTCAACGAATGAAGCTTGGTGCATCAGATTTACTTGTGTTAGAAAGCCCGACTGGGTGTGACATGCCAGTCCTGTCGCTCACGGGCGTTGCAAGAAGGAATCTTTCTTTTACCCGGGCTTCCGTGACGACCCAAAACAACCCACTTTTTTCTTCTATATTTATGATACATTCAATACCTTTTGGTCTTACGTTTCAATAAACATCGTTCTGGGTTCCTTTGACGAAAAAATATATATGATACTCGTAAATACTTCACCTTAAGGTATTTCATACCAATTTTTCATCTTTATATTTCAGATTATTCCAGAATACACGAGTCCATATGGTCAGCGAGCGGGAGTGCCGGTTTGCTTTCAATATTCTCGCATGGCTCTACTCCATAGCAAGGATTGTCCGTTTCCTTCCTCGAGTGCTTCCATGAAACAAGTTGTTTTGTTCCTCTTTTGCGAAACGATGACCTGTTTTTTGCATTACTTTGCATGGAAATCTGGGTAGTGTGGCGACCCTGTAACGCGTGTGGCCAATTTCAACTAAAAACTGTAACCTTCATTTGCACACGCCTGAATTTGGAAGAATGTGTTAGCAAAACATATCCATGTCAGGACCCAGTATATCGTTTCTTTCAATTGCACGCTACATAACCCGATTATGCTTCCCTCGCATTAGAACTAAATTTCGACGCTTAAATTCAGTTTCTACAGTCCCTGTTCCTCCGCAGCAGAGTCAAAATCGGCAAGAAGTTCACTGAACGTCCTTTGCAAAATTTAAATTCAAATGAAATGGCTCTAGTTTTATAGTAAATTGCAGTTGCTATAAATAAAATTCACTACACTTGAACTGAGGGGCAATTCAGGGTATGACGTTAGAACTTCAGGGCACCACGTCTGCTTCCTCGTGTGAAATTTAGGCTTGGGGATGGAATTATGAATTATTTTTTCATTTCTTTTGATCTTGCTCTTTATCATGAGTTGTTGATATTAAGAGAAGCTTTCATAGTACTAAGTGTATAATTTGAGTATGGAGTGAATGAACTTTCAACTAGTGTTCTCATCTCGCTCCTGCTGTAAATGGGTTTTATTGACGGTGCTTTTTCTTTCTCAGAGATTTTGCTCAAGCTGAACGCAACCTAAATTATCCTCTCAGGAAATACGCATCTATTAAATTTTTTATGGAAGTTTAGAGATATAATAGCATAGCATTTCTCAATTTTGGGTGTATATATTCAATTTGAATTTTTTAACTCGTGTATCGAAAATTAACTTCTGCTATATGTGGAAATTGATTTCAGTGGTGTTTACAGTAAAATTCACGCAGTATGTATTTCAGTATTTGAGTAAGTATTCGACTAGTTGAGCAAGTATTCAGTGATAACTTCAGTCTCCCCACTAGTTTTAAAATGAAATTCATGAAAGTGGCAATATTTTGGTAAAATTATTATCATGTAGATAAGACAAATATGAGATTAAAAAACTGCTATTTGAACAAGATCGGAATCATGTACTCATGTCGTTGCCCCAATTCCTAGTTTCCTAATGAAGGCTATCGCCTGAGCCACGTATTTGTGACCTGCAACTGCTATTCGCCAGTCCTGCACGATGGGTCCCTCACGCGTTGGAGTAATGAGCAAATAAGATCTTTCAACAAAAAGAAACTTTCAGTATAAAAATTTCATTCGAAGTTAAAAACCCCTTTACCTATTTCATGTCCACATTCAGTCGTGCCTCGAAACGAAAACTTTTAAGTGACACACTTGTAAGAATGAAATAAGGAAAGCCAAAATCATGGAACTAGTTTCGTACATGTTTGACGTTACCATTACCTGTTTCACTCAGTGTTCATTCAGCAATTCTCATTCGTGCGAAAGAAAAGATTGAAATGATAATGGGCAATTGACTGATGACTTTCTAAAAATTGTATTTTTATTTCCAGATTTTTTAGGAGAAGCCAGTTTTAAATACCACATTTACTAATTACTATCGTTTTGGAAAATAGAGTATACTGGCCATCTTTCGATGTTTTCCGCAATCGGATTATAGAGAAATGTAAAAGATGTTCTTTAACTTATCATATTGTATAGACATAGTTCGAACAATCATTTCATGCACTGATCTTTGCTCGTACTACCAATCTGATCACCTATACATATATGTATATATATATATATTCTCGAAGGCATCTGTAAATGTATCGAGAATTCAATCCTAGAATTTAATGATGGCAATGTAAATTAAAATAAGTACCCTTGAAGGAGCGGTTACAATAAAGGCACCCAACCCTTCGCCTCCTGACGGCCCTCACAGAGCTCAGCTGTGTAATTCGGCTGCTAGATTACAGCTCTGAGTTAAATAGAAACATTTTAAGTAATTAGTACATTCATGGAACAGTATAATTAGTACATTCGTGATAACGGGTTAAAAGTGAATTCGAGAAATTTTATTAAGAAGATGTGTGAACGAAACTGTGGTTCTGTTTCGAAAGTGAGAAAAAAAGAAGTTGATGAAATTCAATCTCAATCTGCAGTTCCTGAACGACTGTCGCATCAAGTTGATTGTATTTGATGGCACGGAAATCATTCATCGCTGAAGTGACGTTACTCCCCAAAGAGTTCACGTTAAGTGACGTGTAGTACGTCCTATATAAATTAACTTGGGTGCAACTAAACCTAGACTTCCCTTTCATAGTTTCATTCGTTTACTGTTTAATCAAGATAAAAATATTTTTCATCAAATATAACGTGTGAACATTCTTTGTCGATAGCAGAACTTATTTCTTCGCTGAACTAAACTCTCCAGATATATGGAGTCAAATTGTTGCGCTGAAACTAAACAAACATTTGCTTGAGGTTAGGGATAACCCAAAAATATTATACGGCTTACAAAATTTATCTGTAAAATTCTATTTCTTCCAGTATCAATTTTCAAGAAACAAAGGATTAAATGAATACATATATTGCAATATTGCATATGGAGTTTGGAGGCTGTCTAAAGTCCACGGACTTCGTACAAAGTATTTCAATTTCACTTGAAGTAAAATAAAATATGTAAGTTCTATTAGACTGTTATATAAAAGAGACATTGGCCACAACATAATATTGACTTCGTCAAAATTCAAATGGAAATAAAGGCACATCAGGGATACTACCTCCACAAATAATGCTGAAACTGTTACCCAATGCGCTTACCAATTCAAACGCAGGACAGAAAATGGTGCGTGGCTGAGTTTAAGTGAACTGAATGGCTTTAGGTTGCACCGCAGAAGAAGTCACTGAACATTTATAATTAAAACGGAAAAAGAGCGACCATGAAGAGCACGTGTGAGCAGAGGAGTGTCTGCTCTGTGATCAGCGTCACGCGGCGCGTTTGTACTTCCCTCCCACATTGCAATCAGGTAGTCTTGTGTTTCCCTTGAGCGCACAGAATTCGAACTTTTTGGTGAGCAATTCGTCTTAATTTATCAGGTACAATATGTGTACGATGGGCCATCAGACCTCTTTGTGTTTTTGACTTTCTGATATTCATCCTGCCCAAATATTAGTTCTCATTCCTTAAATGCGACATCGCGTTTAACGGATACTGCTTTGCGTGCCCGACGCCCAAAATGTATTCTAGCGGCCGATAAGGTGATGGATGCATGCGGAGTGCAAGTAAAACGAAGGAAAAACTCTGCAAGACCGCCATGCTCAAAGAGAAATCGATTTCCTTGGGTGAATAAACTTAAACGAAAACGATTCCATGCGTACACTGAAAGCGTCTACTGTTTAATATCTTAATATGTATTCTTGCAAATTAAACCGTTTTTTTATTTAAGACTTGTATTTGAAGAAATCCGATTCTTTGAAGCACCCACAGTTTTCACAGTTTAGTTAGCAAAGTTTATTAGTTCACTTTTTTCTAGAGGCGTGAAGTGTTGGTTCTGTGGGCAAAACAGGCGTCGAACTTCGTCTTTTCGTGGAAAAATCATATTATTTTAGCTTCGCATTTTATTGAAATCTTTTTCTTGCGTTGCTGTTCAAACACTTACGGAATAATGAACTCTTCTGCATTGCTAAATCTCTTCAAATAAAGTTATATCCCAACTTAGGATAGCAATAGAGGTGAGTGAATAGTCGTAAAGTAGTCTAAGTTTATTTTACAGTCACATTGTCGATGTTTAGTTTACCAAGTTGTCTACGACGTCATGTTGTCGTATTTAGTTTTCCGTCATATCGTACGTAGATTGACGTCATGTTGTCATGTTTAGATTCCCATGATGTCTATGCGGTCATGTTATCATGTTTAGTTTGGAAAGATTCCACTCATGTTCTAGGTACGTTTACCAGATTTAAACGTAGAGCTTATGTACTGAAATAACCCATAAAACGACTTCGATTATAGTTGTATTATAGTCTTTGAAAAAATTATTTTCGTCACTATCCTTCTAGCGCTTGATTTATATAAGAAAATAAAAAACTGAAGTGGTGACAGAATGTTTGAATTTCGGAGAATATTATTTGCCTGAGCAATGCAAATCCATCAGTGGTGCAAATATGTTTATTTTAGAGTCATCATTTCATGTCTCGGTCAGAATACACGGTGAATTGATGCATTGTATCCATTACATTAAAGATTTTATAAGTACCATGTAAGATTCCTAAGAGCTATTATCGGGCTGGCCCCTGATGCAGCTAAAAATTATGAACAAATATGAACATCGCTTGTCATATTCCATCCGATGGATGATTTTTCACCCACTGATTTTTCTATATTTTTTAAGAAACTTTCTGCCTTTAATCTATGCTTATCGCCTTCATGGTTAGGATCATTCTAACGTTTGGCATGTAAAGTAATTACAGATCCGCATTCGTCTCTTTGTCTTGCAGAGAATCACGGCAGCGTTATTTTGAAAAGAGATTTACATGTCCCCGAGTTTGTACATCCGCGTGGCTTACAACACGCGCTGATTTTTTACGATCCGCTCATCTTCTTTCTCGTTAGTCCGGCAATGCATGTTTTCTGAATGAGGCAATTAGGCACTCATTTATAACGGTCATCATTGCGTCAGCACACAGAGCAGACCTAATTGCCTCGGAGCAAGACCATCCCACTACGATATTCCGTGTGAAGTAGCGCCTGCTCTCCACCCGCCTGCCCACCTCGTCCCGCCTTGTAAACTAAACCTCGGCCTTAAATTGGCCATCAAGTTTCATTAGCAGCGCCAATAAGCTCTTCACTTATTGAAAAATCGCAAACGAGGTCACCCTTTTAAAAGGTCTTTGAGCGAGAACACGGCTCTTGTTGCCTGTGTATCACGGCTACGTGCAGTGATTCAAGTCCAGCGTCGCTGTGAGCTATGCACGCCGCGGTGAGTCGAGTGAGATCTGAAGTGCGCACAGTTCACAGCGGTAAATAGTGTGCCTATTTTATTAGGCTTCCCGAATGATTTGTCACTAATAGATAAATAAATGCATCCGCTACTTCAGTACCTTTTCGTATGGAGTGATCATATAATTTACTTCCATTGGTTTTAAGTCCCGTATAGTTTTAATGTGAATAGTTGGAGGTGCCAAAATAATCCCAACCCTACCATAATAAAATTCATTTTAAGTAAGCAAAATTCATTTTCATAAGCAAAATTATAAATTTGCCATCGGTAAGTAAACATAAGATGCATTCATAGAAGATTGAAGTCCGATCATGTGGGTACCATATAGAACTGAAAATTTATTTATTGAAGATTGGAGTCCACCATTTCTGGGTATCAATTAAGAGGAATTACAAGTACTGTACACTCAGGCACAGCGGACAAGATTGCTGTATTTAATACGATGAATTGCTACCAGATTGCGGCTTGGAAATTTTGCAAACTTTTCTGTTAGCGACAGGCATAAGTGTGGAAAACTGCATTAATACCGAAAATTGTTGCACTGACGAAAACACCAGCGAAAGTTAAATTTCACTGAATATTTTATGGAATACCATGAACATATCTCCTCATTTCCTCATTGTCATTGCTCTTGCTAGTCTAGAGTAATTAAAAGACAAATTAGATACCATTGCCCAAAGGACAGCTTGAGTTGTCATCTCAAGGGAAAATTATGAAGGAAGCAAGCTGAATTTTTTAGAAGCATGAGATTACTTCCCTCAATTAAGAAGTTCCTCATGATCCTGCACACCTCGTGACCCAGCAGCTTCCCAACATGTCAGTAGTACCCACTTGAAGCAGGAGTTCTATCTATAAGTGAGTTATATTTTTCACCTGTATTTTCTGCGTTCTGCGCACGTATATTGATATTTCTACACAAGCTGTGTCTCCTCAGGTAATAAGAATTTTTTAACATAAGAACATATAATAAGAATTTTTTGTTCTGGAAATGTTTTACCGTCTATCCGTACGAGCACCTTCCTCTCCCCACGAGCCTCCGACACCCCCAATGGGCCTCCTACTCCTCCCACTGAGCCTCCCAGTCCTGCCACTTGGCCTCCTTCACCTCCCACTGGGACTTCTTCTCCTTCCACTGAGCCTACCAACCTTTCACTGAACCTCCTGCAAATTGCAGCGCATCTGGCGGGTGAAAGCACAACCTGGATTCATCTAAAAAATAAAAAAGGGAAAAAGTTTAACCTTGATCCAAGAAAAAATCAATTTAAAAATAGGATGAATGTTTAACTTTGATTCGTCTAAAAGTGAATATTGAATGAATGTTGAATCTTGATTCAAATAAAAATAGAATGAAAATGTTTACGGTTACTTTATGTAAGTCAATGCGAGTGCTGACGCAGTGAGAGGACGTTGATATGCATCACACAAATTCCTCAAAAGTATTTTGGAAGTAAACCTACTCCGTAATATCCTACGTAGAATTAAAAATAGCATCTAATAATGGTAGAAACGTCACACGAATTAAAAGGTAGCTATGTGATAAAATATAGTGATAAAATAGTGAAATAAAAATGATCTGAGAAACTTCATTCCATTGAAAGAAAACCGTTGTGTGGGTACAAGATGACCAGATATTGCTCGAAAAATACAACGCAGATACTTTTTTGTGTCATATTTAGAAATTTAGCCCCGAGTCATCTATTCCAGTAGCTCTGCATACTTTTTGTGTGGTATCATGCAATGAAGATTAAGCTGCTACCTCAAAAAATAGTCTTTGAATTGTCTGATGTTGTATTGTGTAGCTCAGATAAAGAGCCTGCGAGCGACGTAATATCCTGCTGCAACGACGTAGCCCTACAATTTAAACGTTCTTCTAGCCATTCAACGTGCCTTCTTCATTCGAGTGTCCACAGAAATGATGGCAGGACCATCATTTGAAATAAACCTTTTCCGAGCAGAAAAGTCTACGGCATGTACCCATAACATTTCAAGTCGCTAATATGACCTCCATTTGAAGCCTCTTGATGGCCCTGCCTTTGTCTATCGCTGGAGAAAGCGAAAAAATATTGAACTCAAGTACAGAACAAATAGCACTTATTCTTTATGGTATTGCTGGGTAATGGTGCTGACTTTTTGGCCATTGCACGGAGCATTGCTGAATGATGCAAGCATGGCTTTATCAGACCAATTCCTCTCACATTGATAGTGGTTTACCTCGACGAACTCTAGGATATGATTCTGCGATTTTACTTTTATTGCTTGCGTTAGATCACTTAAACAAAGGACCGTTCATATTGACGAAACAATCTGCGAGTGATTGCTCCTGCAAGATGAACAAACTATTCGAAAAGCTCACCAAAGTTCGACAAAGGTTGGGCAGTTTCTTCAAGTGAAGTTTCTAAATTTTCGCCGAGAACGTATTCAGCTCTCTCATTGAACTGCAATACTAAATTTCCATCAAGAACATGTTCGGTTGATTCAGTGATTTACAATTCTAAATTTCAATCGAGGAAATGTTTCCTTAAGGCGCTACCAAGGTCCCATCATTTGACACTTGTGCACTTGTCTCGTAAAAATAGACTCTTCATTTCTGGTTTGCAATATTTCCTGAGTGAAAGCTTGCACCTGCTTCATCATCCCTCCCGAAATGAACGTCTAAACACGGTCGTGTGTACAGTGAAAGTTTTCCTTATTCGGAACGAAACTGACGAGGTTTTGGGACTGGCTGACTTTGTAATTTCTGACCCTTACACGGTAAAATTTGAGTTGGTATTTTTTACGTGCTAAACCTGAAAGGTCACATTGCCGTTAGAAACAATTTCACAATTTGACACTGTTGTACGAAATTATCAAGGAGGACATACCCTTTGCACTATAGCCCACTGAAATTCAATATTTCACGATGATTGCGAGCGATTACGTAACATGATATTTCTCATATAAATCTTTTATACGACTCTTTGTTGTCTATCACTAGCGTCACCAGCAATGATAGAGCGCAATGCTAACAATTCAACGCCACCTACACAGAACAATACTATGTGCACACTGCAATACTACGCGCACACTGCAATGCTACGTACACAGAACAATACTACGTGCACACTGCAATGCTACGGACACAGAGCAAACTACGTGCACACTGCAATACTGCGTGCACATTGCAAAGCTACGTACACAGAACAATACTACGTACTCGCTGCAATGCTACGTACACAGAACAATACTACGCGCACACTGCAATGCTACGTACACATTAGGCCACTCACGACTCATAATAACTAAAAACTAGCACTTACTAGAAGTGGGCGAGGCTGCATGATATGAGTGGGGTCATATTATCACAAAATGACACATACGCACGTATACAAAAACAAAAATACATCATACATACACATATTACACAACTTGTTTCCTATTTATACTTACACATATACGTACTAAACATGTACACACACACACACATACAAACAAACACACATACACGCACGCATTTGGCAGGATGGCCATGATGAGTCTCGTAGTCTCGTAGCTTATTCATGTCAAATGAGACAACAGTTTTACGTGCGAGTTGAAGAGGAAGAAGAAAAGCAAGGAGAAGAGGAAGCAGAAAAAGAAGGTGAAGAAGGAGTTGTAAGAAGAGGAAGCAGAAGAAGAGGATGATGGGAGCAAGAAGGAGAGGAAGCAGAAGTATTAGATGAATAAAGAATAAGAAGAAATGGAAGCAGAGTAGAAGATGAAAAAGGAGTAATGAAGACGAAAAGAAAGAGACGTAAATTATAACAAAGAGGAAGAAAAGAAAACTAAAAAGAAGAATATGAAGGTAAAGCAGCCAAAACACCCGCTAATCTTTCTCATGTACGGCAACCCATCGAACACCAGGGGCGGCGCCCCCCTCACGGGCGGGCCCTCACGGCAGGGACAGCGGGTGCCATTTACGCTGCGTCAGCAAACTCGGCTTTTGTCCTGTGCCTGGGCTACGTCGATATTATTTCACATTCCTCGGTAGCTAAACGAAATTCGAAAAGAATAATAATAATTTTAATTCTAGATCTTTTATTTTCGTTGTTTGATCATTCGGTTTTAACGCTTGCTTTTCTTCAATATAATTCCAGTGATAAGTATAGGACAAGTGTGTTACAAAAGCAAAGTTTTATATGATTTATGAACATTTTCAATTGTTTTGCCACAAAGGGAATTAGGAAATTACGCTCAATTAATCACTAGAAATGAGGGAACTAAGATTCAGATCCCATTCTTTTTAAGCGTGGCCTGATATTTGATTCAACCGATGTTACAGCATCATAGGAACCCTAATTCAACATGTTGAAATCCTGTTCAGAATATGAGCTGGGCCAATTTTAAAATTATAAAATCGAGACCAGGCCAGCTACTCTACCCTGTAGCATTATTTTGAAATGCATTGAAGGTCTACGAAGCATAACATGTAGTTTGAAATACGTAAAGAGATGCCAGTACCCGTGACCCCATAGCACGCTCGCACCAGCCGCGCCAAAACACCTTCATGTCTAATTCCTTATTTTGATTTGAAAGCGTTCGTGGGAAGCGCCTCGTTCGTGGGTCACATCGCCCCGACCTTTCGTATCTAAAATAAGCATGCATATTTCACTAGATGAATGCTTCACATGAGACCAGAATGTGCGCTTCCTGTAGGTTAATTCGACTCGTTTTGTGAGAGTGTAACACGCGCGCTTATTTCCTTACCCAGCGGCCTCGTAAGCGTTGATCTAATTGAAGCGATGTCAATAGCACGCAAGTTATGTGAGCTGGGAGACATAATCCAGTTATACTCAGAGCTCAGCACACGAAATGCCGCTTTACACACTTGGCCAATCGACATGGACCAGCGCATGCGCTGGAGCTGAGACAGACACTTTACTTCAACTTTCTCGTGTCGACGACAACTTTTCAGCTTGATCAAGTAGCCAAGAACAGCACGGTGCACGCGTAGTAGTACGAATGGTATTCCTAGTCGTTTTTCAGAGTCCGGTGAGACCATAATTTTAATTCATCTCATCGAAATTTAATTTTTCAGTCTCTTGTATGTAACGTACACCGTTTTGCAACGTTTTTCACGTTTATGTTAATTTTTCCAACTGAGAAATATGTATTAATTTTTAATGTCGAATTGAAGATCATCTACAATCGACCATTGCAATCTTCCTCAAAATTGAGTTTTTTGATCAATTTAAAAGTCATAAACTGACCCAAAAAATTACGACATTCTGTAGCCAATTTTCAGCCCAAAGATTCAGATCTGTGCTCATTAATTGATGGTATCTCAGTTTTTAGATGATATTTAGTTTTGTAAAGCAATATTTTCAGTGACCGATACTGAAAACTTGTTTGCGCACTTTTGTTAGGCTTCGAATCTTTTAATATTGAATTATGTTTTTAATACCTTTCAACCGTTTATGAAATAAAAAATGACATTAAAATAAAAACAACAGAAATGTTCCTCTTATTGTTCGTTCCCTTCGGTGTGTCCTCCGTTTCTCTCAACACACAGTTGCATTCGCCCCCTCATTCTCGCCATCACTCGTCTAATGAGAACATCATCTCCTTAGAGTAAATTGTCCTTATTTTCAATTCTTTGCTTGAGTTCGTCGGTATCGCATAGTGGAGAGCTGTGAACCTCACTCTTTAGATATCCCCAAAGGAAGAAATTACAAGGTGTCAAATCAGGGGATCTGGGGCCACTCGATACGATGATTCAA
>VOMN01050961.1:0-21822 GCA_014899125.1 Orchestia grillus | reverse complement strand
GACAAAGCCAATTCTGAAAGTTTTTTTTTTAAGTACACCGTTCAGTATCACGTATACACGCCAGGATAAAGCCACTCCAAGCGGCGAAGGACAAAGCCAATTCTGAAAGTTTTCAAACCGTTTATACAAAGTTTCCAGCACTGAAGGTGGCTCCCAAAGCGTTTATACATCTTAGGTGCCACTCGAACATAGCAGAAAAAAACAGTATAGCAGCTAAATTGGTTTTGTTTATCAAGGATATAAATATCGCCGCTTGGAATGGGTTAAAGCATCTGATATTNATCCCATATGTCCTTTATTATTACGAGAAATTAGAACCATGGCAAGGGTCGCCTCAAAAAAACTGAAATGAATGTTAAAGTAATATTACGAGTAAATAAAATCGAAAATGATACTCGGTTTTTCGATGTGCAGCGGTAGAGATGTGTAGACCCGAGATGTTAGGATGTTAGAGTCGCGGAATGCCAACGCATCGAGTGACGAACAACCCGACGGCAAAAAAAACTTGTACGCATGAACTACCGGAATAAAAGACTCGAGTGACACTTTTTGTTATTTGAAAAAAAAAGAAACGTGCTGTGAATGCCTAGATGAAATGCTACGGAACTACTAGAACTCCATCGACTCGTGAGACTTGAATTGAAACCCGAAAATGGGCCGATTAGCTCGTTTCTGTTGCCGTATTCTATTTTAAAACAGAACCTCTGAATTGGGCAACATACGTAGCCTAGTTCGAAAAGATTTTGAAAAAGACATGCATATAGTACACATATAATACCTGCTCACCTAAGGACTAATGCTTAGGCGATATACTGGCGTAAGCAATCCGTCAAAAATGATCACACTTACTACAGTATATTCATTCTTGAAATGAATCGTATTTATCCATTGAACCATTCAATGGGTCCCAAATGTTCCTCGTCGTTCCTGCGAAGGCAACTACTAGTAACCAAACTATGTTGCGCAAAGTACCGTTTTATCGTACTCTTTTGAATAAAACATTTAATTTCCTTCAGATAAAATTATTTTACGATTCCATACCCACTATCCAATCAACAACTCTGTCGAAGATCAGCGCGAATTACAGTTATATTCTGGGGACGGCGACACCCACCAGGCAAGGAGGAGGACGGCGACACCCACCAGACAAGGTGGAGGACGGTGACACCCACCAGGCAAGGTGGAGGACGGCGACACCCACCAGACAAGGAGGAGGACGGTGACACCCACCAGGCAAGGAGGAGGACGGCGACACCCACCGGGCAAGCACCCAACAAACTGCGCATCATGGTGCAGTGGGGTAGCAGGATAAGGCTGGGCACTTACCTGGGTAATCGCATTTAGCGAAGAGCACTCGGCGTGGAGTGAACTGGGTGCAGGTGCCAAATCCCAGGCAGAAAAGCAGTAAAAATGCCCCGGAAATTCTGAACACGTCTCTTTTCAGCACCGCCATAGGGAGTGTCGTGCTTTTGATTTGAATGACACAATAAAAAGTCCTGTATAGGAATGGGAACTAATTTCTTGATGAAATCTTAGATTTAAAGTGATTTTGTTTTAATGACTACAAGCTTAAAAACTGCTGTATACCGAGAAAATTTTGAATAATCTCTGCGCGTCTGAAACAAGAATAAAAAAATATAAAATTACAGAGTGAAATATCTTATTGCTCGACATAACATCATATTTCTTAAAATAAAGAATACATTTGAACTCATAGGTTTGAATATCCTAATTATTATTATTACATTCACAAATCACATCCATAGTTGACGAATACTTACTACATGGAATTTGCTTATTGTTTTACGAGCTTTTCGAAGTTTAACTCTAAGCTTCCCAAATCATGAAACTACAAATGTCTCCAAAAAGGACATATGTTATGGGTTAGAATTATGACGCAAAAATTACACCTAAAAAATTATTCCACATAAAAAAATTCTCTTTTGAAATCTGCGTATAAATCCTTCTCAAACTACAGAAGTGTCGCAACACAAACATTCACTCCTGAGTTTTCCAAAGCTGCGACCTAAAGACTTCAGGTTCGACACCTTTTCCAGAGGAAGGCTGAGACAGAGACTCCAGTTTCCACCTCAGTTACACTCATCACCAAGGCTGCCCACACACTGAACCTCAGATGGGCTCCCAAACAAAAGGATCAAGTGGCTTCTTTGAGTGATCTGTGCGTGAAATCGCTGATCCTACGACGATCTGGGAACTCGTATCCGCATCGACCATTGGGGTGATATTTGTATCGTCTAAAAGCTGGCCAGTTCTTCCTCCGCAACCACTCAACTTTATCAAGATCAACTTAAGAAAGAGCGGAGGATTTCGAAGACATTTAACTATTTCTACACAATTTTTTTGCGTACAAATTTATCTCTACACCGACGTGAGTAATCTAAGACCAAGCTTTAAAACAAAATGATTTAGAAAATATATTTGGAGATAGGTGAAACATCACAATGAGAGATTTAATAGTGATATCACGTGATCCTCTTTTGCTAACTTTTATAATTTAGCTTATATGGCATCTCAGTGAGGGAAAGCTTGAATTAACACAAACTTTCCATGCTAGAAAATTGGCATCACAAATCATCGTACCAGATTTTTCTATCATTTTTACTCGTAGAACATAGGAGACGTTCCGAGCTTTTTTCCTGGAACATTTTGTTAATAAAGCAATGAAATATTTCGGGGAGACGAAGAAACTTGATTCTACAGTTCTGAGAAAACCCAATGAAAGAAGTAACCTATAAGGTGACATATTAAAAATGTAAAATAAAAACTAAGGTCTACTACAGAAGTGTATTTCTTAAAAAAAATTCTCAAGCGTAGCGCGGTATTGGTGATTTTTTATATTGGGTAAATCATAGAGATAAGCCTGCTTAGATTGAAGCCTATCGAGAGATTTGTCAGTCAATCTTCTCCGGAGACTACTGACGCTTCCCCTCATCATGATCCAACGCTGTTTCAAAACACATTAACAAGTACCAAACTGTTTACGGTTGCGCAACAGTAACCTGAGTTATAACGTGCGTCTCAAGGTTGTAGTCGGTATCGGGAGAGTGCCATTCCGTAAGAACCGATAAATTGTGCACAGAAATGTTCCATTAGGTACAACAAGTTGAATTCCCAAGGGAAAATGGCGTATGTACCGGAACAAGTATTCATAATCGAGCAGTACGAGCTATTCGATCTATTCACTCCAGCTCTATTATCAATACTTTTTTCAATACCAGTTCTCATAACAAGTATTACGAGAAAGTAATGGCTTCAGACCTACCGAACCAATAATATACATAAATAATCTTGTGCATACTTCCAGCGTGCCTCTCTAACACGTTCTAATTGCCAAAGTATTTAGGTTCGACTATAATTTTTCCTGGGTATAAAAATTGTTTTGACCCAGACCGCAAGAAGCACAAGTCTGCATTTCACTTTCTATTGAGCAATAAGCATATCCTTCAATTCCAGGATATTCTGCTCTAAAAGCTCCCGTACTTTACGTCGTTTACATCTTCTCCAGAGGGTGCTGTGCACAAGAGGTAGTTGGACACGATAAACCCACTCACAGTCGAGCTTTCCTCGATTGTGTCTGCCTTACACTTAAAAAAAATGTAAAATGTAAATACTTATGAAACTTACCGAAAGAAATAAAGAAAGAAACTCCCACGCCGATCTTGACGCCAATAACTTGTGTAATCCTGAAAACTGCGCAATCATCAATACAGCAACTGGAGACCTCATCCAATTATTTCTTAACATACTCACCCGCTTCACAAATTTTCAATTGTTTTACCTATGATAGTTTGCCTGCTGCGCTCGCACGCAACATGAAAGTCGCGATCCACATTCTGTCCTAACGCAAGGTTCAGAATAGTGGCAAGTATGACACTGTCACAAAGCTCTAAACTGAAATTAGCTGCAACCTTCTCACAAGTTCCACAGAGTCCAACTGTCCACGCACGGCTGCCACACAATTCTCCTTGAAACACACACCACCATAACCAGCATCACCACGCTGGTTCAACATGCGGTAGCCCGGAGGCTAAAACAATATTTAGGAGAGTTGGGTGCGCTGTAGCCGGTGCCGTGCATGAAACATACACAACATGTAACCTGGTTTCAACATGATATAGAATAGACCAGCATATGGCAACAGGAGGGAACTGAATGGTCAAGTATTGGATGTCTACCCTAGTCCGATGCATCATACACCAATCACGGACAGGCACTCAAGTAGACGTGATACAGGATGGGAAGACCGAGTCTAAAAAAGCTTGCATTACTGCCACCAGTGTTCAGTGACCGCCGCCACTGCACCTCTATACAAGCGAATAAACAATGACTAAAGTCAACAAACAATGTCATCGGTTTTCACGCTCGGGCACCAGAACGTTCGCTGTAAGAAATCGGCTCGAGTACTACGGAAATACTAGAAGTCTTCAAGTACCCTCCATTTACCAAGTAGAAGTACTAGTAAACTTTACTACGCTAGTTAATAAAGCGCATCGCAAGTCCAGACGCAAAATCTGATTGATGCTCAATGTGCACAGCGCGCTCCGCTGGTGAGGTGATCCCAAGGTCTATTACCAGAGTTTCCTTGGGAAATAAAACATATGTCCCATTTCCCTCACTGCACTCACGTATGCTGTAAGTAATTGCGAGGTATTTTAAAAGCAATTAGCTGTTTTGTGAATCAATTATGCTGGAATAAAAGCCATCTTTGGAGAGCCCTTAGCTACTGGGCGTACTCAAACACTGAGTCTGGATGTACTGCACGCGTCAGTCAAGCGTTAGCGTGACTCCATGCTCAGACGACCCCTCTGAGCTACCTAACGAAATTAATATGATGCCCAGGTTTATTAACCGACGAAGTTACCCGTTTTAGCTCAGATGCACAGTAACGTCAACGAAAGTGGTAAATGTTGCATCAACACCGGCAAATTCGACCGAGACTGAAGTATCATACACATTTTCATGTTGGGACGTAAGTCGAAAAAGCCGAGGTTACGCGTTTACGAGTTCGAGGTGAAGGCTGGCTGCTGTGAGGTGGGCTCCATGGCGTACTGCTAGCGTGATAGCCTCGTCATCGAGAGGACCCTGGTTCAAATCTCGGCTCAGTCTGTCAAAGCATGTTCACGTTAGCAGGGAGTACTTCCCTTGGAAAAGGAAGTTCAAACCACACATTCCTTACGTCCCTCACCACGCCAGTAGTTGTAAGGCATTGAAGACCGAACGGTAAAACATGTTGGAATTAATAAAGGTTCTTGTAAATCCTGATATGCAACCCTTTTT
The DNA here is from genome assembly GCA_014899125.1 of Orchestia grillus. Lineage (NCBI taxonomy): Eukaryota > Metazoa > Arthropoda > Malacostraca > Amphipoda > Talitridae > Orchestia > Orchestia grillus. Next base: position 16,524 of record VOMN01050961.1, on the reverse strand, counting down.
TGGCAAATATTCCACGAATGCTGGAGTCTATAAAATGAGTTAGACAATCAACACATTAAAAAGTTGACAAAATAATTCGTACAACACTACGAAATGTGCACGTAGTGATCGAATTTGGTCTGCAGCACCACCCCACGAAGCTCTTACGCATATACGGGAAATGACGCCGAAAAATAATGAAGTATTATATAAAATATAAATATATAATAGTAATATATAAATAATGAAAAGTATCAAATTGAACTGCATATATACATTGGCAATCAGACGCAACCTGCTCGCACTTTCGCAAGTCATCGATGGATCATTTTGAGGCTACAAATCATCGATGGATCATTTTGAGGCTACAAATCATTGATGGATCATTTTGAGGCTACAAATCATAGACGTATAATTTTGCAGATACAAGTCATCGATGTATCTGCTACCATCGATGCACCGTTTTACGGACACTAGTCATTAAAGTATCGTCGTATGTTCTATAAGTCATCGATGTGTTTTAGCGAATTGAGATTCCAACGTTCTACGTATACGTGCGAGATATATTTTTAAATGGATTGTGAATTTCAGCAGCAAAATGTTTTCCAGAATTTACGATAGTTTTTACCTTACTTGTGAACATAAAACTCATTCCAATTAATCAAGACTAGGTTTAACTCAATGTTTTGATCAGGCCATTGCCACGAAAGCTGTACCTTTGAGTAATCACACACTCTTCAATTCATTAATGAATAACATGGTAAGAATTTAGAACAGGAATCCGGCACAAATTCATTGAAGATCCACAAAATTTTGAGTTAAATTCAAGAACGGCAGCAGATGTACACTTTAGGCTCCACGGCGCACTAGAGTGTGTCATGCTCACGACTGGGGAGTACAGGTTCGACTCTCGGATGGGGCGAGCTGATTTTCACGGACCCCGTAGTACTTCCATCTGAAAAGGAAGTTCAAACCTCCCGTTCCTCACATCACTCGCGCGTCAGTATTTATTAGGGATTGAAAACCCAAAGATTTACCCTGCATTAACTGTGTTCTAATTTATAAAGCGTCGTTTTTTAGGGACGATAAGAAGAAAATGTTAACCCTTTTAAGTTATTCCAGGGTTACCCCGTAAACAGACAGTTTTTTATATTCGAATAGAAAAAATGTGTCTAGGTGGTCGCTATTCATCATAACCGAGAAAACTCGACTCATTACTTCAGTAAATGTTTTTTTTTATTTATCAACAAATCTTCGAACAAAGTGCGTGACTTGAGAAAACCTTGAGTGCTAATTCTATCTGAAGAAGATTCGTCGTCGGTACAAACAACTCTTACGTCGTGCTCTGCGTCGCAGGTCCCGTTCCTGACAACCCATTTACGCTAGGTGGACCTAGGCTTACGGGATCCTTTGTTTTAAGGGGAGATAAAATCCTGATTTACCACGCATGCGTGTCCCAGTGATCATCTCATTTTTTCTTCAGCACCAACAACCAAGCTTTTTGTAGAAGACCCATCAACCAATCATTTTATCGTTCCATGTTTAATCATTTGCCTTCACAATTCCTACCCAGAAAAAAAGTAACAGACTTTGATAGATGTATCAATTCAATGAGACGCTTCCTAAAACCTTCTAGCGCATATTTTACGTTCGAGAAAGTCTCTAAATCTACAAGGTCCAGACACAAATAACGAGTGACAAGCCACGCAACAATGCAATGATAAACTCCAAGAGACTTTTATTTTCTCGTTTGTATCAAATTCAACACTGAAGATACACAAATGACCACGGCACAAAGCATGGCGCTCGTCAAAAGGAGCACTGAAAGAAGCAAAAAGAAAGATCTGAAAAAGAACTTTTCAAAACGGTTTTTTGTGGCACTATAAATGTTTGGATTGAGTGGTGGCACCGTGTAACGAAATTTACATAGGTGGGTAGTGCTGGAGGTAGAGTGAAATCTCAGAATTGTCTTGTCTCCATACTGTCGTCAGAATGATCTTTGAAAGCGAAAATGGTTGGTGTTTTGAAAAACTGACAGTCAGGGATCGTGAGTCATTCATTATATTAAAACCACTATTTCTACAATTCTTACTCTGCAATCTGAACCATATTTCTCCGAAGCCAAGAGACGGAAATGATCTCTGAAATTCTATGCCTAAGAATGAAAAATGGACGTAACGTTATCACTAACTCCATCACGCATGATAGCCCAATGACTCAGACGAGACAATCTCCATTTAGCAGCTGCGTTGTGCGACTTATTCTACAAGGTGCGGCAAAATGATGCGACACAATTGTTGGTTTAATGATAGAAGCAAAATAAAACAATGACTGGACTGAAAGGATTTTTGTTTATTGAGTATATTCGTTATGTCATTTTTACGCTCTGCTTTAGGTTGGAAACACTTTCGTTTGTACTTTATTTAGTTTAGCTCTTATTAAATCAGTGGATGTATACGACCATTTTACAGCACCCGTACCACGCTCGGGGAGAGTGTTCATTCAGTCGTAGGTTACGCCGGATATCCTAATTTACGGACCAGCCCACGCCAGCCAAGGGAACGAATGGCGAGGTGGTGCGGTCGGACGGTTGCTTTACGACATGAAAGAAATATAGTCGTTTATTCCGAAATTGGTCACATACAAAACAAGGAGTCAATCGCGTTTTCAATGACTAAGACTACAACCTTGAAGATAATTGTGGAAGTCACGGAGAGACTTCTGTAGTTGTGATTTATAATTCACTGGCCTATCGCTCAGCCTAAATTGATAAGCGCGGTAAGCTAAATATAAACTAAAAAAGACATGCGTTACGACACAAGCAGCAACGTGAAGGGTGAAATAAATGAAAAATAAATATTAGCATTAGCCGATCCCTAACTCTGACCTCTAATAATTTCAAACTTTTAGACAAGGTATCAGTGCTGCCCATTTTGTAGTCCTATCTAAACAGGCATTCTGAAAAAACACATAGGACTCAAGACCAACTCGATGTAAAAACGGAGTTTTTCCTCCGGTCATTTTCAAACCAAGTATAGGAGTCCGTGTAGAAAGTTTTCTAAATTTCGAGTCGAACATTTTGTTTAATATATTGAGTGAATTACTAGCTAAAGAATGGCTAGAAGCCTTAACCCTTCTTCGGTGAATTTACATCTATAAAATCGAACTTTCATCGTCGTAAAATGATCACCTTGGGCAATATGCTGAAAATATTTTACATTTTCGCCTGGTTTTACAAAACGCACGAGCTGGTTTCCAGCAAAATTTCCTGTCTTCATGAAGCAATTCCTAAATATAAAATTAATATACTATACAGTACCATGTCCTTATTTCCTGTGAAAGGTTAGACTCAAAAACTAGAAATTATTTTCTGAAAAATTATCCAAACTGAGATAAATAAACAAAAGGCGCCTGATGATGGTTAACACAACTTTTACGGAATACGTTAACTTCTTCCGGCAGCTTTCGTTACTCAAAATGGTGTAGGTAATTTTCAAGTAGGTACTTATAAAGCTCTTTTATAAATTATTCGCCTCTAATATTGGCAACTGCGGCCTCATATAGTACGAATTTAAAGTATCTAGGAGTATGGCATCTAAAAGCAAGACAAGTATCTAGCAAATACACCAACTGCACGGAGTGAGTGAAACAGAGATAACAGGGGCCGCGTCTCCTTCACCTGCCTATGATCAGTATTCCGTATAGTGGTCTCTGACTAATGGAATACGTTATATGATGGTACAATGATCAAAGTTTATCTCCTGCTTATCACACTCGACTATGAATAATTCAGAATTGGTCGGTTTTCTGTAAGCATGCCACGTAAAAGAAGTTCAACAAGTCTGACACCAAGGTATTTTACCATTGGCTTGTAGAACAACAAAGCCTATAAGTGAAGCTGGGGCTAACTTTGCTAAATTGAACTTTAACTTTAATGCTGCTATGGCTGTCACGTATGAATTTTACACGCTTTGTAAATCTAGAGTTTTGCTAAATTCCTTTCCATTAATGGCTCCTCACCTCTTTCTACACACCTATACATCCTTTTAAGAAAACTCAACCGCGTCTTCGCGCCCCCCACAAATGTTCAGATACTTTAGGGTAAAGAAGGCGAATTTATACCAAAATTCGATCAGCGGAACCGTAAGGGGAGTAATAAATGGACTAATTGTCTGTCATCAAGATAGGTATTTCCTGCACTCATGAAATGCTCTGTTACCCAAGGGTCGGCTAGCCCCCACGGGTGGGGAATTCTACTTTACAGGTTTGTGAGCTGATAAGGCTGAGCTTTGACACCGCAAAAGAAAAAACGAATATCATTCAGTGAGAAATTCACTACACACTATGGACGTTACCAACTTGATTTTCAAACAGTACAACTACAGCCTGAAAGCTATATGTGAATATCACATTGACATTTCTAATAGCGAGTTTCAATTTGCGGGTAAATCGTTCAGTTTTATGCGAGGGTAAGCACAAAATTGAAAGTATTGGCTCGCAATTACTAATCAATTTTAAAAGCCGAATAAAGGTATGGGAGAATCGAGGCACTACTCCTGGTACACCTGTAGTTTCATTCTCATTCTTTAGAACTTCAACTCTTTCTGCCTATATTTCTAGCCTATCTTTCAAATGTAATTTTATAGTTCAATTAGGTACATACCTAGAATCACACGATATTTTTAGGCAATGTTTGGCTAAAGGTGCTAATCACTTCGAGCTGAATAATAAACCAGTAAATTAAGAGTCACAACTATAGAAGTCTCAACGTGACGTCCACACTTATTTTTAAGCACGCAGTCTTACTCATTGAAAACCCGAGTGGTTCCCGGCTTTGTGTCCGACTGATTTCGGAATGAACGATTTTTCTTTTTCTTCCATTGGCAAACTTGAGCTGCTAAGCCAAATCAAACACTCCCTAACTTAGTGCGTAAATGTTATCAAAGCATGAAAAGTTTAACTGATAACGAAAATGATAAGCAAAATTCCCATCAACCTTTAAGAAGGGTACGACGACATGCATCTCTCATTCATGAAGTAAAGTTCGTTAGGTCAAACATCGTCAAAATTTGCTACTGAAATTCAAAGTACCTGCGCATAGGAAATCCAATTTAATGGCAAGAATTTGTGTTCTCAAAGATTTAAAAACCTTCGAACGGCTTCACTTGGAATAACTGAAAACAAAATTAGTAGTGAACCAATAAATGTAATAATTTTGCTGTGGTGTACATGTAGGCGGTGTGAACATCCGCTTTTAGCAACTCGCACTCAAATTTCACACCACTGGCCTTATTTACATGCCTAGAGAATGCTCAAAGTTTTTCTTTGTTTGAGGATCGATGTCACAAAACTAAATATATTCGCTTGAACTGCTTATGCAGCATGCCTCTGCAACGCTTTCGATTAGAAATGATTAGTTTTATTAGAATTTTATTCACTTCTTTGTCCTAATTAATTTCGGAATGAAGCGCAGTGGCGATTTAATTCAGTGAATTAACGCATGAATAATACACAATGCATGAAAGCAGCGATTCAAAAATACTGAATCGTAGTATTTCACTGCGTCGTTAGTCACAATTCTAACTTAACTCGTGACCCAGGCTCACTCAACGATCACTCCATTCAGCATCGTATAACTGGTTCAGATCACTGCACCTGTAGCTAGTCCTCTTGAATTTCACCCAGATCAGGACCTCGCCTTCTATGAGACACGTGTCTCTTTCTCAAATTTAGATTTCACGTCGTCGTAAATAATTGTTCACGCATGAAGAAGAAGTGTTCCCTTGTATTATTTTCGACCAACGTGCCACAGCCCGGCCGATGGTATTCGTGTGCACCTCTTATAGCAATCGGCCGAGCGCTACTGAAGCGTACAGCGGAGATGTAACAGAGCTTCACTGTGCCTGAATGTAGACACGGGAGCACTGTGTGAGCGAACGCCACGCCACTTATTCTACACTTGACCCAAAAAGACAAGCTGCACAAAATTGTAGGGACTCTTCGAATTAGGAGCGAAGCGTGTGTGAGTGTTTGTGTGTGTGTGACGAGAAATATAATGCCAAATTTGTGCGAGCAATGTGTAATGGCTCACTGAAAATCAATTTGATAAGTCCGTATCTGGCGCTTTCAGAGCAAGACTGCACACAGATGGTACCTCAAAGACAGAAAGACGAGTATTCCTCTCGTACGCATGATATTCGAACACGTAAATGAACCCCAGGACTCGTTTCTTCATGATCCAAAAATACCCAAAAAAAGGATTACTCGTATTTACCTCGGTTGGCCACACACGGTCAAGTTACGTCAAACTCTTCGCCCAAACGTCAACCTCATTCCAAAAAATTCCCCGGCCTCAGCCCTCAAGCCTTCTACCGTCTATAATGATTTTAAAATCCTCTTTCATGCTTGAGGATGCTGCTAGTTTTTCGTTAGAAGTTGAACGGTGCTGATGCATTGCGTAGATGCATAAGGTTGCAGGCGTTTTTTGGGCAACGCTTAATGCAGCTCTACCGCAAAAATAATTTGGCTAGTAAAAGGGCCAAGTAAACTACCACGAAAAACACTAATTTTCAGAAGTATCACACTAGCACTTGGAACAGGCAGAAGGTGTCGCCTGTGGCCGCAAACAAAGCGTACGAGTTACTGATTAATGTAACCGTATTTCGAGAGGCTGATAAGCTGGTCCCAAACCACGGTGATGTTCTCCAGTACATACTGTAAAAGCTACGTGACCGTACAAACATGACCAGTTAGTGAGGGAGTTGTTGCCTTATCGGGCGGAACTGCTCTGGCTCAAGTGGGCCACTTGGCGAGCTATCGCAGGGAAGATACCAAGACCAATCGCTGGGAAAGATCCGTAAATGTAGCTGTATACATTAAATAAAAACACATACTATGGGCATCCATGTGTGCCTTTATGCTTACTGAAGTAGAAGGGAGACAAATTAGTCTGTTGAGATCAGGGCGTACGCTGGCTGTTGGACATATGGTAGTTTTTGTACTTCTTCGCATGTTTGTTTATTATTTTAGTGCAGTCTTGAGAGTTTGTTTAGTGAAATACTTCACACTACGTCAAGGACACTCTTCTCTTCATTTTAGAACACATTGAGCGCTTCTCGTGCTATTATTCTTTCGGAAGATTATTAGGTGGCCATTAAAATTGTTCAAGGAATCCATGTCTGTAATTTTAGTTCATGTAACTCGTGAAGAAAGAAATTATTTAAAATTGCTTAAATTGTTTAAAGACATATCCTGACTCGTTATCTCAACACTCGTGTTGCCGACCTCATACACGGTCCTCACACAGCACAGTGCCATACAGTAGTATACAGCAGCCTCTCAAAATTCCATTCCTCACCTTAGAATATCAGTAATGCATGCCTCACATAGAATATCAGTGATGCATGCCTCACATAGAATATCAGTAATGCATGCCTCACATAGGGTATCAGTAATTCATACCCCACATAGAATAGCAGTAATGCATGCCTCACATAGAACATCAGTAATGCATGCCTCACATAGAACATCAGTAATGCATACCTCACATAGAACATCAGTAATGCATGCCTCACATAGAATATCAGCAATGCATGCCTCACATGGAATATCAGTAATGCATGCCTCACATAATTATCAGTAATGCATACCTCGCATAAAATATCAGTAATGCTTGCCTCACATAACTATCAGTAATTGGCCTAATATGAAGCCGATTAGAGCTCACTCGGTATCGCTAACCGCGGAAATGGCGGCGCCGTACCTAGGTCAGTGTCCTTAATTCACCACACGCTAATAAAGTTTCCATTCTAAAGCGAGGTGCACAGTTTTGTGCATCACCCTGTGGCATATCTGATTCCACGGTCGTTCGCTCTCCTAAACCTACACGGATGATGGAGGATTTTTGCGGTAGGCTTAATCGAAGTTGGGGGGAAGGGGAGGGTCGTGGGCGGGTTGACGATACGTACAGGAGTGGAAAAATGCATTTTCTCTTGCGCTAGGTGAGTTTGGACGCAAGCTTTCGAGATTGCACTCGTGCGTAGATAGCGATGACAAACTATTCGTAGAGTGAGTCCTGACAGTAGCTCACTTTAATGACTAACTGGTCGTAGAGCGAGTCCTGAAAGTAGCTCACTTTAATGACTAACTGGTCGTAGAGTGAGTCCTGAAAGTAGCTCACTTTAATGGCTAACTGGTCGTAGAGCAAGTCCTGAAAATAGCTCACTTTAATGACTAACTGGTCGTAGAGCAAGTCCTGAAAGTAGCTCACTTTAATGACTAACTAGTCGTAGAGCGAATCCTGACAGTAGCTCACTTTAATCTTGGTATTCTTCGAGCTGTGAACTCAAGTTCTAGCATGACACGCAGCGGGCTTGAATAACTCAAGAGCAGTCGAGATTCATCAGCATTGCAACATATAATTTTTTGTACAACGTATGAGACTGTTGCCTAACCGACCCAGAAGTACTTAGACTGTTGGTGTTTAGTCCCAACATACAAACGCGTTTGAAACTTTGTCAAATCGCACAAAAGACCCAAGTGCATGGAAAAGCTGCGTTGATCATTCCTAAATCCTCTAGATCAACTTATTAGTCTACGGTCACGTAGAATCCCGTTGATAAGACCAAGTAAAACGGTAGCTGCCTAATTATCATCGATAAGCACAATCGGACATGCATCAGGCGATGAGTGACGTCATCGTAGACTTAAACGAGTGTTGCATGTCGTAGCTCTTTGTCTGAGGGCAGCACGTGCGTTTTATTGACTTACTACGTTCGACTATACAATCGTCGATGAATTCTTTCGGATCTTATACTGCCCTAAATTCTAATTAGAGCTAAAAATACATATCATTGCATTTGTTTCTGGCTTATGTGAGTTCATGGAAATAAAATAATATCTTTTTTGAAGTACTGTGTTCGTATGTACATTCGTACGCTGATAGCAGGGTCCAATGTGTCTTTGGGCGCAAGTTGTCACCATTTTGATCTAGACGTTGACGATTACCCGTATTGTCAAAATGTTCATTTTTCACTTTTCGGTACGTGCATAATTCCAGTCAAAAAATACGATAAGCTTGCAAGCGGCTCCCCTGGCACTCGTGCTCCTAATAAAACTATGTTAAAGGCAAAAAAGGTAATTTTACTATGTTATCAGCATGTTGTCGATGCGCGTTAAAGAGTACATATTTCGTGCACAGAGCTTTGCAATACGCACACAACTGTTAAGCAATAATAAAAGCATGTCAAACAAAGGATTGTGCGCAAAGCCATTAATTTCTAACTATCCATGACTATCATTTCCAAGAAATTAACTCGCATAATACGTTTTGCGGCGCGCGTAGATGTATCTCATCTTAAAATATCGTGATCATAGAGAGTAGAGTAGAGAGGTCGATGAAGAAGCCATCGCAGCTGCTCCGACTTGGGATGTTGATTACGAGAGTACCGTATTTGTACGGGACACACACACTTCCTTCGTGTGTGTCACAAACGTCCGTGTAGGATGAAGCGATTTGCAAAAAATAGAAGCTCAAAAGGATCTTGAAAAATCGAAGGCTGTATTTTGGACACAAGTTGACCAACGGAATGACAAGGCCGACCATGGCTTACACAGCGCCTATCTGGAGCCTTTGATTTTTAAAGAACCTTTTCACTAGACGAGCATTCAGAGTTGTGAGTACATCATCATTGCATAGATGCGTGTGAGAACATCAATAAACATCACACATGAATTCACGGGGCGGGTTTTTGTACGGGCAGATTATCTAATTTTATTTGACCGTCAAAAAAGCACGTAGTTCCATTTGCCACCAAGAAAGAATTGACAAAACTAACTATCGTTCGAAGCGAAAGCTTAACTCTTAATGAAAGAAAGCGTTGTACGACAAACGTATCCTCTGCATAATATTCGCTTGGCTGAAAAAAATATATAATGGGCACAAATGATAGTGCACGGTGCACAGGATAGTGGTGCAAAAAGTGGCCGTGCCTGCACAAAGATTCAGGCAAAAGTGTGCTCTTGGCACACGACACGTCTCCTCTGAGTGTGCACACCGCACGTGGTGTGGGTGGTCACAGTCGCTGAGGCAAAGAGTTTGTCGTTAGAGTTAGGGTAAATTCCTTGAATTCGACCCAGCGAATAACTGCTCACCAGGAAGGCCTTGTGAGACGCACAGCGAGAGAGACTCCTCTTCGGCTGATATTTTTATTTGCACGTGAATGCGCAGAACCCACGAGAAACGGCAACCCCACAGCGCTTGAAGTGCTTGTTATCTAGTGTGAGATAACATGCCAGTATTTCACCCGTTAATCATTTGACGAGTTTAGAAATTATAGATTAGGTTCGTCGGTTTCAATTGTCGGTCGAATTTGTGTTAGTGTACTTGCGGTGCCTGGTAACTTTTACCCAGCTTTCACGATTACGTGGATGCCCAAAGGTGCTTCCAGGTATTGAAGAATCGCTTAATGAGACTAAAATAGCTTCACTAGTGTGCTTCACAAACTACACACAATAAAAGACTTCTGCATCGGCATTGTCCTAAATCATACAAGCTAATATGAGGCATTAAAAATAAGCTGACCTTCATGACAACGCTTCACGAACAAAATTTTCAGGAGCTTCTCTTCGGAACAGCGCAGCAGTCTTCACTGAGAGAATTTCCCTTAGGTAAAATTACGCTGCTGGAAAGGCTTACGACTGCACGAGGGTGCTAAGATTGAAAAATGCGCTTCAACATGAAGCTCGTGAGACAGAAATTCGCAAGTCTTCTTTAGTCTCCCACGGGCGAAACTCTTGCAAGTCTTCGTAAAGTTACTTTAGTGGAAGGACACTGGTGCGGAAAAAAGTGCTAGGATATGAAGAAACAGGTCCCCATAGGTTTTAACCAGAAGATATCGGTCAAAAGAGCTAAATGAAAAGTTGTTCTCAGTTTTACCAGGGTTGTTTCTATGACCTTACGCCGTCAATCTAACTCACGTATATCGCATGCAAATTTTATGGAGATTTAAAACTCGGAGACTGATCTAATGAAGTGACAGTCCCTGTTCTTCCGGCGACGATACAATCTCAGGGACTCCCCATTCGTTTTTGTCTCCCAACGATAATTATCGATTGCTGGACAACAGCGCGTTATCAAACAATCTATTCTCGTATCTGACATTTATACCTTACTATCCCAAATAAATTTTCTTACAATTTCTTAAAGGCCTCCTATTCTGAGTTTGCTCGAACGAAAATAAAATCAACTCGGAAATGAAAATTCGCCCTCATCACAACACACGGAATACTGAAGTTTATATGCGAGAACTCTCTTTTAGGCGTGCGAGCTGTTTAGATTTGTGTTCACTTCAAGGCATACTTGCACGCTACTGTACCCATTCTATGGGCGACGATACACGACCAAAGAATAGAATACAATAAAATAGAGTATGGCGACAGGAACGTGCCAGGCGGCCCATTCTGGGGCTTCTACTCAAGTCATGTGCAGTCAGGCGCCAATCACGCACAGGCACACGTAGAATAGGAGCCCTGAACATGTCAGAGAACAGGTGGCATTATTACCATATCTACAAAAAACGCGCGCACACAGCTTTGAGACTACGGCATGGCAGGTGTCACTTAAAAAGGTACGGGCTCACGTGAGTCTTGTCCTAGTACTTCTCTTCTTTTCTACATTCCCAATTGCAGAATCACACACAGACCAATCACGAAATCATTGGCCAATTACGAAATCATTGACCAATTACGGAACCATTGGCCAATTACGGAACCAAGGGCCATTCATGAACTTGTATGCCCATACGGAAATCATAAGTCATTAATGGAATCACAGCCTATGAACGAAATCATAGCTTATTGACGGAACTCTTACGTCATTAATGGAACCACTCACCATTAACGGAATCGTAGGCCATTCGCGGGATCAAAGGCCCATTACGAAATCAGGGGAAATAGTGAAATCATAATTCATTTTCCCGATTTCGAGTTCTTTTCAAGAGTACTGTCGAAGGGCACGACGGCACTCCAGCCCACACGGCGCACAGGAGTAGCGGCCCAGCACGCAATGGCCGGAAGCTGCACCTTTCGAGGACGCTGGGCACCGCGGAAGCCTTTCTGTTCTGCCCAGCGGGCGAGGCAGGCCTTCTAACGGACTGAGGTCGCTGTGCTACCACGACTTCACGGAAATACCGTACGTCTTTTACGCGTGTGCAGTGTGGGTACCCCAGCGATGCTTACGCCTGCAGGAAAAAAGGGCTAAATATTCATTTTTACCGCATGCTTAGAGCTCAATTTTAGACTCCAGCTCGATTGTATAAAGGGTGAGGTATGCAAATCATGATCGTAATCCTAAGCGCAGTTGAGCCCTAATAGTTCAATGACAGTAAGAGGCCCTTCACACGATTAGTCAATGTCTGAAGACTGTGTCGGAAGAGACCCAAACATCAGCATCGAATGCTAACTTTGCTCTCCATTCTGGACTGTACAGTCCCTTGACTTCCGACCTGACTCCAGCAAAATTAGCAATTGGGTGTCACCCTACACTGTCTCCGATATTGACTGATAGTGTGAAGGGCCTTTAAGAAGCGTGTGGCTCACCAAGAACGAGAAAGAGTGCACGCGCGCATGCGCCTTAGAGGTCATGCCGCACAAGGGACAACCGCAAGCACCTCAGTGGCACCAAAAGAGGAAGTGTGCGCAGCTGCAAGGTCAACTGGATATTATTTGTTGAAATTTCACTCATGCATCATACTAGTGATCCCCAGAGTAGCAAGTCATGAACGTGTGAAGCTTCTGCGTCTCCGTTAAAATGTGTTTACAGAGCTTGTGAGTCTTCTTCAAAACGTGTTTGCAGCTTTGGAGTCTCCATTAAAACATGTTTACCACTTTGGCATCTCTATTAAAACGTATTCGCACCTTTGGCGTCATTCTTAAAGCTTACGTGCAGCTTTTGTCTCTTCTTCAAAACGTGACTATGAAATTGAGATTGTATATAGACATTTTTCAGCCATAAGTGTTCTTGACACCTTGGCTGCGTGATCGCAGCAAAAGAAGCATAGGTTAGCGATCACTGTCGTATTTCATGAGTAAAAATGTTGAAGTTGAAAGGTAAATAAATAATTTCAAATAAGGCTCCGGGCAAAATATTAGTCACCTGCTGCTCATACAGCGTAGGGCTTCCACGAGCAAGAGTAATGGCGGCAATTCTGCACGGCATCGAATCTGCAAGTGTCCCAATGTACATCTGGTCGATTTGAAACCACTCTTGCATCAACTGATCTCGTATTGCGGCCACAGCACGAAGATGAAAACTAGCACAAGTAACCTGATTGGATGAGACTTATTATACACTAGTAGTTTACATTATACACTAGTAGTTTACATTATACACTAGTAGTTTGCGCACGCAGACAAAAATGACGGAATTCACCGTATTTAATTCTTAAAATGAAGAGATTTTGTCGGTGAAGCGGCTCCACATTGTGTCCTTCGAAGTCAAGTATTTATAAACAAAACATGTTGATAAAAATTCGGTTATGTCGCATTCAGCATATTACATAAGCTTTGAAGTCAACTATTCCTAAACCAGCTTTGTAGACAAAACGCTGTTGTGTCGTATTCTATTAAATAGGGGATTAAGCTTCCTTTAGATAACATTAATAGACGATAGGATATTCAGTTTTCTATGTACGACACTTACGACACTGTCACATATCAGCGCCACTCGCAGTAATATTCTCCATGGTGGCACGTGACTAGTGTAACACGCACACAAATTATGTATAAAAAGATGTCAGCTATTGTTATAATCCAATATGGGAAATAAAAGGGAGAAGAAGACTTAGCGCACTTATGTTGGACTATGTACCACGACAAATAAAGATTAGTTAGCTTATATTATCGAAATGATTCACTAATCGTGAACTTTAATTGATATGAAACGAATAGAATAATGCGCAGATGTATCCGAGTTAACTTTTTTTCTATTATAAGTCTCTTTAAATAAACCAATTTCAATTTACGATATTCACAAGCGCGGTCCCTCAAAACTATGTACGGTTTTTATGCGACTTAACGAAAATAAAAGTTTCCCCTAAAAGCACCAATAGAGCAGTAGAGGACCGTTTCGAAAGCCATTAATGAAGCTGGTTTTTACATAAAGCTAGCTGCAGCCTCGCTCCAAATGTACGCAGCACTACAGGTAGCCACTCGCACAAAACACGGACTGCAGTCTTACTACAAAATGACTTTGAGCGTTTTGGAGTCAGGTCGAAAATTTTGCAATTCACTTGAATCACGAAGTCGTGAACCCAACTAACCTCTTCCATCCTCCAAATCTCCCCCCCCCCTTTCTGCCTCCACAAAGCACACACCCACAAACACACACATCAGCTCTGGTGCAGTGGACTTTTCCTCAACTTCAACTTGGTCGGAGGGCTGAGACCGATGAAAGGGCTTGTTGTTCCGTGGAGGAAGCCCCTGGTCTCCCAAGGTAAAGTTGTAATTAAGATGAACGAGTCATTTAAAGGGTTTGAACGTCTATAAAGCTCGAACATAATCTCTCATAGAAAAAATCATTTCACGAGTGAGATCCTTAATTCAGTGTGGAGGTTCTCGACGTCAGTGTGGAATTTACGAAATTGATGGGTATTGCTTCTGGTAAGAATTCAAAATTGCCTAGCCAACTTACAAGCTACGAAGAAAACGATGAAAACCTTTCAAATTGCTGGTTTTCGGAGTCCGATAACAAAATGACTTAAAACTCGAAGCAAGTAAAATGCTCGGCTATATTTTCACTGATAGAAACGGAGGTTACGTAACATAAGAGCTTTGACTCATTCATTAATGACTATAAGAAATGGTATCATCGATCAAGTAGAGATTATATCAAATGCAAGCGTACTGCTTCAGCAAAATATGCGGCATAGATGTCAAAATAAAGCAGAATTACCGGAATATTGCTGAATTTCACCGAACAAATGTTCGACAAGAAAAACAGATTTACAGTGATTCAATAGAGACAGTTAAAGCTGTTTGGCTAACGCAATTGAAATGGGGGAGATGCGTGCACCTGTTTACATTCAAAACCTATTTACGGAAACGCGTGAATTTTGGAGCCTCATTGTGTAAAAACTGCGACCTCCATGTACTCGGTGGGGCATGTGAGGGAGGATCCTTTAAGCTCAGTTCTTCGAGGAAAAAGAATATTTTTATGATGTTTCCACGAGGGTTACTTCAGTTTCTTTGAAGAAAATTCGTGTGCTGTGCAGGGCTTCCGTTATGTTCAAACTTTTGTCGGAGAATTATGTTATATCTTCTATATAGAATGAATGATCGTAGAACAAATGTCCGTACAGACATAATGGTCAGAAGTGTTTGTGGACGAGAGCACGAAAATTTATCGAAATCATTTAAAGGATGAATGAAAAATTCCTGTTATCGATGTTTTCATTTTGCGTGCGATCAAAGGAACACACAGAAACACTTAAAATCCTATCTTGCTCTTTCTTGAGACGGCCTCCTTGTTAACGGTTTTTCTGCAACGTGGCCCACAGGCTGGTCATTTTTGACCTCCAGTAAAACGGCGTTGTCGCAGGAAACGTGTTGACTTTCGCTCTCAAATCTTCACCACGAAAGAAATACACGTTACGATGGACTGGAAAATAAGAACAAACATCGAACACCAAAATGGACTTTTCTTGGTGTCAAATCTTCACTTTTCATCCCTAAAAAACACACGTTGCACGTTACGTCGCAGCAGTAACAGTAGTAACAATAACACCAGCTGTAGTGATAGAAGCAGCAATAGGAACAGCAGCAATACCAGCTGCAGCAATAGCAGCAGCCGCGGCACCAGCAGCAGGAGTAGCAATAATAGCAGCAGCAATGCCAGCTGTAGCAATAGCAACAACAACAGTAGCAGCAGCAGCATTAGCAGCAGCACGATGCACCGTTGCATGGTGCTGCGGTGCGCAGGAGAGCGTCGTGACCAGCCCCAGGACAGGCTTTGTTGAGTTCCTTGACTTTGAGAAGGTTCCTGTGGCGGACGCCGTCTGCCAAGGTCGTGGTCACGTCACCCAGCGAGTGCCTAAGCCTTGCTGACGCCTTGCTGACGCCTTGCTGACGCCTTGCTGACGCCTTGCTGACGTCTTGCTGACGCGCTCGTAGAGCATGGAAATCCTTCCTGCAGCTGAATTATCTTCAAAGGTTTCATATGGTCTTCTATGTAGAATTTAAAAATATGTGTACGTGTACTAAAGTAAGGTAGATAGTGCACCATACTCGCATCTTCAACGCATACAGCAAAGTCATTCAAAGAAATGTATTGTTTAAAAAGGCGTCGTATGGCTTCCTTCATATAATCTAAATAGATCTACTAAGGTAAGAAGGTAGATGCTGCAGCATTGTAAATCACGATCAACAATAATCTACATGGTCACGCATTATAGGATCTTGAGTGCTCTGAAATTTTCCAAAATTAGGATACCTCGACTTGGGTCTCTCGATGCTATAATCCTGATACTAGCAACGCTGGAATCAAGAGCG